>LIEC01011716.1:173263-274987 GCA_001925005.1 Drosera capensis
TATATATATATATATATATATATATATATTATTTTATACGTATGAATATAAATTTTATTTTTATATCAAATTACGTCTGATAATCTTACAATATGTATTAGGTTGAAGTACGTAACTTACATAACCAACCATTGATGTTTCACGATAAATTTATAAAAAAAACTTAAAAACTATATTTGATCATCGTTACACGTGTGTCAAATTTTGTATCCACGCACATAAAAAATAAAAATATTATAGGACGAAAAAAAAAAAACGTAGGGGGTTAGAAAATTCGAAAAATCAAATTATCCAGAGTGAAACTATTCCTCTAATTTATGTCAACTAGCATACCTGAATTTGCAAAGGACAACAACAAAAGCAGACAAACAAGGACACATACCTCAAGAAGATTTCCATCGGGAAATCAAGTGGTGAAAATGTAATATGTTTTGTTCCCTTCTTCAATTTGCTGCTGCTTCTTGTGTTTCTTTGTCCTGCATTTGTTGAACAAGTCGGCTGATAAACACAGATTCCCTAATTAGTACCGAAGAATATCCGCTATTGTTTTTTTATGTTTATGTTTTTCTCTTAATGTCAAAATAGAACTAGTTTTCTCATAAGACGAGTTTATAATTACATAAGAAATCGTTCCCTGAAAAAACGATTTCTGTTTAAATCGCTTTGTATTCAGATAAAGACCAAGCAAATGTTCAGTTAACAAGGTTCAGTGGAAGTTTTATGAATCCAATATCAGCTGCACTTATACGGGGCATCAAAAAGTTCGATACCAATGTAACTATGGGATCCAAGAGTACGACTGCTAATTTCAAAGTTTTATCCCTAGATTCAATGTCTTATGTGGAAGATTAAGACTCGGAATGAACACTAAAAATCTAATATTATCAAAATGGTCGAACGATAACAAAAATCTAAGCAAGAATTTGCTAATGTGAACCAAACGCTCGATTCTATGCACGCAACTGTTACAAGAACACATGAAAGCACACCTCAACATACGCAGAATTCAGATTTCACACGATTGCAGTATGGGTGAAAAAAGCCAAAGCAGTTAGGATTACCTTTTTATTCACACGATTTCCATGTTCGTCAATCCCAAAGAGCATAAGCATAACCTGCATTTTCCAGTTAAAAGGAAACGTTATCACATCGATATCGACATACCCATCGATATAATGCCTAGAGACAAACTTGCAAGTCATAGGAAGAGATCATACAGAGAACTGAAATCAATGTAGATATGCAATGGACAAAAATTCATTTTCTCTTCTTTTGAATGATAAGCATGTATCGGGAAAACGAATGATACGTCCACATAACACTCGTTTAGCATCTAACTGGATGTTGAAGATATAAATGAGTTTTGGTCCCGTCCCTTCTTCCTTATCCCCATATAGAAAAGAACAGATTTGTTGTATATCAAAGCTTCAATCAAGCAGAGCACACAATAGCAAAGTTTTTCTCCAATGAAGGAACAGCAGAAATGAAGAGGCAGAAAAACCCGTTAATCTAAGTTCTATACATGAGAAGACTATAGAGATCAAACTCCCGGAAAAGAGATGACCATGTTTCCGACTCAAACCCAGTTTAACAGGAGATGGATAACGTGAAATGGATGTGCAACTTGTCCGTTCCTGGCGAACGAGCTTACATGAGTGATATGAGTAAGTTTTTGGTGCGAACGACATCATTTTCATGAAAACAAACCGAGTTCTGCAAAAGTCTGGATTGAATCACTTGATTATTAGAACAATTACCATATACTTCCACTTCGATTAAGCCATCAAACCAGAATGATTCAACATTGCATCTAGAACATAAACAAGAAAACGAGCTATCGTTGTCCCAAGAAAAGCTCCAAATCGAAATATAAAAAAAAAGAAAATACTATTCTCTTGAAAAGCTCTACACCGCTAAAACAAATTGAAAATCTGCAGTCGCCAAACATATCAACTTCAGCACTATGGGCATGCTAGACACTTAATGGCCACGTATTGAGGTTAATTAAGTTGACTTCATATGCATGGATTTTCTACACAAGATTAGGATCGATGATGATGACAAATGTGAGACAAAGTGTAAAAGAAAAGATGATGCGTAGTTGAAATTCATGGCCAATTTCACTATCATGTCATTAATCAAACTTACACTACACTACTACTTATCTTTTGATGTCGTATTCATACCCTTCAGGTAATTACATTGCCATTTAAGGAAAGCAAAATTTCAAGTTTCTCAATCATCTAGACATAATCACAAGGAAATGATCCTAGTTTCATTTCAGGTCGCGGAGAGTTACGGGATAAGAACGGGACTAGTAACTTGAGGACACCTAGTGCGAGGGAGAGCAGTGTCTGCCGTCTATAATCATCTATTACGATTCGTGCAAACAAGGCCAATATCTAAGACAGCGCAAGCGCTTCAATTATGACGAATTTAGTTCCCTGCGTCTAAATGGTACATACATGATTAACACTCTTATTTCAAGACATACCTGAAGAAGGTCTTCCATCAAGCAGCAATTAAGTGAATAAATAATTAAAATCAATTTTACACCCTTCTTCAATTTACCACTTCTTTTTTCCCTGCATATATTCAGGAACAAGTCAGCATGTAGTTTTCACTACAGCATTCTTCTCAGTGAAAAGTAACTAAAAAATAAAAAAGAAATAACTAGAACTCAAAATACAGATATATTGTCCAGCTTATCTTATTTTTCAGGGGCTCAACAAAAAAGCTTAATGAAAGTGAATGCTAAAAATCATACCTTGCACATATAAAAGAGATCTTATATATTAACAAAGAAAGGCATCCTTGTGCAAACTATGTAGGGATAAACACACAAGCATCGTCAAAATTGGATATAAAACATCATATTCTTTCTCCTCGAATCCTTATGAGGATTCTTAATACTCTAAATCCGTGTGATGAGAGTATTAAGTTGGTATGCAATGGCGATAAAAAAACATAACACATACGGCCAAACCAAATCTATTTTGTATTGGCTTTTCCCCTTCGAGAATGTCAGAATCAACAATTTGTCTTGGTAAAATAGGAAAACACATCATCAACTACTCAAAACTCAGAATTGCATGTAGCGAGACCACGGAGTTGGAGGAGATGAGATACCTTCTTTCCCTTTCCTCGTTTGGAAAATATAGAATAGATAATCCTGCCGTTCAGGGTAATAAATAAAAAAAATCAGTAAATGCTGATATCAACCTAGCTTATCGATATTATTGCAAGAGACAAGCATGCAAGTTATAGCAAGAGACGACACAGAGGCCTTAGGTCAGTGCTGAAAGCATTGTAAAGGAATTTCATTTTCCACTCTTTTTAGTGATAAGCACAGCTGCACACGTTATTTTATAATTATAATTTAATTATACCACTCTAGCTGCTAACGAGTTATTGAATTCAATAAATGCTCCCTGGTCCTAAACTTCCCTTCACCATATAAAGAAAAGAACAGGTTTGTTGTTTATTGAGCTTCAATCAAGTAGAGTAAACTAGAGCAAAGCTTCAAGTTCAATCAGTACAAGCATGTACTTTGTCTAAATATGGAAGTAAATAACATGATGTTACCTCCTTGAAAAACGTCACTCTGTAGAGAGTGATACTCTGCCGTAAATGGAAGCCTTAAGCGCTGGCTTTAGTCTTCAAGGGTACCTACAGAAACATAGTTTTAAATGAAGGGGAAAGAAGAGAATAGAGAGCAAAGACCATGAACATAGGGTTCTCTATAATCATCAGATTGCTCTAGGAAATGAACTCAAGAAAGGAGATGCTAATTTCTCACGTCAGATATGATAGTAGAGAAAAACTGGAGTTCAACTCCACAATTTAAGATATGAAACCAAGCCGATAGGGTTCTCTCTAATCATCCCATGGCTCTAGGAAATGAACTCAAGAAACAGGATGCTAATTTCTTCAGTCAGATATGATAGTCGAGAAAAACTCGAGTTCAACTCTACAACTTAAGATATGAAACCAAGCCGATATACCCCATCCAGTTCGACAAAAGTTCAACAGTGAGATAATTGGTAATCGACAAGTCGATGTAATTCTACCCCCATGAAGCCATCAAACCACTACGTTTTTAGGCAACAAAACAAACCATCATTTTCAGGGAAAAACAACAAACTGCAATAATGGAAGGACAAAATCACTGTCACAAAGCTCAGCTGATTTATCAGCTTCTACAACTAAACCAAAAAGTAAAATCTTGCAATTGCTGCTGAATACATCAACTTCAGCGTGATGGAATTAGAAGACTTGGCACATAGTGAGGTGATTATATTGAATTCGGATGCATGTATCTTCTGAAACAAGATAGGGATTAGTAGTGACATTTGCAAGAACGAATAAAACAAATTATGGGTATTGAGAATTTCATGACCAATTATCATGTCATTATACCGGGTTATACAATACGGTTTTTTTTTCTTGAATTCTATTTCGGTTTTCATACACCATGGTGATTCCAACCTCCTCAATCATGTAGCTCTCGCCAAAAGGAAATTACCTCTTGTTCAATTCCCATAAACTTCATCAGCACTTTAACTCACAAGAAACTATGGGTTCAACATGTATTAGCACAACACGAATTCCGATTATAAATCAGTCAAGATTAACCATGAGCCCGAAATTGACACCAGAGAAAGATAGAAGCATGATAATAGCACAGTACGCCTATTAGCATCATGGCATATTTCGAGGCAATAGAATATATAAAGCTGTTCTGCAATAAAAATCCATGAAGCAGGATGCAGAACTTATTCCAGAATTCGTATCATAAGCAAGTGACAGACACGAAGCGTGACGACGAAAAGGATAACCTTAGTGGCATGAATAATAAGATCACCTCTGCAGTTCCATGCCGGAGGCTACAAGCTGCTACGACCATGAATTGCCACTTCATCATAACACAAATACATGCTTTCAAATGCTGCTAGTCCCAGATGGGCCAAATAAGCAACAGATGAGCACGCTAAGATTTTTTGCAACAAGAAGTTTGGTCAGGACTCAGGACATGATAAATTTTTCACAATACTACACTGACAGTGTACTAAAAACAAGTAGACAAGCAGTCATAGACCACATGATTCATATCAGGACACTTTTACTTTTAGGGCCATTTCAGATACCTAAGACATCTTCCATATGTACTTCATTCCAGACATTCTCAATCTATTCGTGACAGTATTATTTATTCCAAACCATTCATTAGGAAAACTTTTGGGTATTCTCGGGGCAATAACATGAAGCACGACCAAACAAAATGAAGAAAGATACCTTCTAACGTTGAACATAGACTGGCTGTTAGTGCACAAGCTTCGGACTACTTGGAAAACTAGAGCAATGCCGGTATTGGCCATATATATCAAGACATTATGAAAACGAATCACAACCTGCTGAAGAAATTGAACATGGAATGCAGTGAACTTTCAAACTAAAAAACAAGTAGCAAAGTCCAATGATATTAGGAATAAGGAAGCATGGCTAGACGTAGATCGCTGGGAAATTACCCACCAAGAAGCTTAGAGGTCGCAAGACATTGGTCGAAGCTTGGAGGTCACTCGTCAATGGTACAGTTAACAAAAAATAAGGCATCATACAACAACCCAGATGCTTAAGGTCCAACGGTTGCATTCTCAATTAAACTACTAAGAGCTGTGATTGTTACCCTCTGGCATAACCTAGAGACATCTTGTGATTCCCTGGCTAGTTGAAAATTTGGTCCTAATAGTGTCGATGGCTTTTTACCCCCCCCCCCCCCCTACCTTAACTTTTGGTGTCCACGTAAACATCTAGATGTTGAGCCCAGCTATTTCTCCCAATATATATATTTATCCGTTCTAACTACATTTAACGGAAAACCTACTACAAATTTCTGCTGCGCTATACGTTTACTTTTCCCAACACATTTGGATTGTTTCTCATTCGAGCCTGATCTCGTCCAGGGCACCTTAGTCTAGAGGTCATTCTCCTTCACAAAATTCTTCCATATTTCGGAACACTCATTTCAGGACATTCTTCTATAGTTTAGGTTATATAAACAACTTCTAACTTTTGTCTTCCCTTGTAACCAAAGGCATATAGATATCAAAAGAGAGAGAGAGATCATAATCAAGTTATATATATAAACTGCTATTAGAACTCTCCTCATTATGGGTCATTCAGAACTATAATATAATAAATAATCTTCTTGGAAAAAAAAGGAATTATATTATGAAGAACAGAACTGTTGAATCAACGCTAACCTGTTTAGTAATGCCAAAATCACGCCCATAGAGTGAAGCATCTTGTCAAGCATCTATCTTCAGCACACTGAAGTAATAGCTTTGCACTGGGGAAGGAGATGTGATAGCAGTAGATATAAATACCGCCTTCAGCTTCCAACCCGAATGATCAGATTGTGTTCGCATCGCATAGGTCAGACTACCAAAGTACAACCGCTTCTACTCATCATCGTATAATTCGCTGAATCAAAAAGCAGTAACGCATTTTCAGTCAACGAAAGCATTGGCTTTGAAAAGAACAAACACAAAAATCATGGGTAAAAAATAATGGAATGCAACAGTCATATTTTGATACTGGAAGGTGCTAGGGCTATATATAGGACCGACAACCCAATCCACCAGACAATTTTTCACAAATCGGGGAACAACATTCACTTATAAGGGTGTATATCCATCACATATAGGGCACATCTTATCTATATCGAGGCACATCTTTTCACATGATTGGACATATATTTCATACATAGGGATATATCTTTCTCGTAGCTACGGCATCTCATTCCAAGGTCAAGACACATCATTATTTATATATTCATATAATCATATAACAAGAGATTCAATTGCATTACGGGAAAATCCTTCACATATACGGTGTTTAGGCATAAAAAACCATGGAGCAAATGTCATATGAATCCTGGTTTTATGGAGAAAGCCAAGGCTAGTCCAGCAAAAATCATCAACATTATTTTACTCATACTTCGGGACAGGATGCACGGCGCTGCAGTGGATTTAAACATGATGAACAAGACACATTATTTCTATTTGTAGTAGAGTTCACCAGCACACGAAACAGCATAAAAAACAATTTTTTGGTAGAAAAAAGAAACACAAAGCAAACAAAGTAGTTGATGAATCCTAACATTACGCAATCAAACCCCATTGTAAACAATCCAGCGTCTCAAAAGCTCAATTAACAATACTGGAAGAGATGTAGGGAGAAGAACCAGACCAGATCTTGGATGATATTGTACACGAAACAGCATAAAACATTACTCTTGTTCTTCACTCGACATCGTGGAAATCTTTTGCATCGAGTTCCTGACAAGGCAATTGCTGAGTATAGTCCTGCACAGAGCAAAATAACATCATCATATATCAAGTTCAAGTCATATCAAACAAGTCAAAAAATGGAGGAAAGAAAACTTGCCAGGGACAGGAAAACCTTTTCAGCAGCACGAGGAACGGAGACCCTCCACCCACCAAAGCAAGTTCAGAATCGATAACATCAAGAACAACGTGGGAATACCGTGGTCAGAGACTGCAAAGTCATTTGTGCATAGCCATCGCCATGTCTCCATGTCCGACTGAAATGCTGAAAAGACGAAAACCTTAATAAGCAATCATCAGAATAGAATGAAGGCAGAGAGATATTTGGACAAAGAGCAAATATCTAACGGATAATTGGGAATCTGATCATCGATATCCTTTTTGGTTATTGGTTGTAGCAGCAACCTGCGATCAATCGCACAATCTCATCAGTTGCAAAAAATAACCATTAAAAACAATGGCTTAAGCGACAAAATGTCTTTCATTATTAAACCTGTTCACTGTGACCTTGCTGCTTGCCCACAGCCACTGGAAGGCACAACATGGGACCGGCGCAAGCATGTCATAATTCAGAATTAAAGCATTTCTTGTCCTCTCCTAGTAAGCAAACACATAATTGAAGAACCGCCTTTGTGTTACTGGACCGTTCTTCACATATATTCACGCACCAAGGGACCAAAGCCTTCCTTTGTATCCACTCAGACCATTCTTGACATACATACAGGCACAAAAAAATACATAGAAAACATAAAAACAACCTCATTGTTTAAAACATGAAAAGCTTAATATATGCTTCGAGAATGGACAGCCCTCGCTGTATGTATCTGAGAGAGTTCACCGGGATTAAAAAACACACAAGACAGAATTTTCAGAGGAAAAGAGGCACGAAGCAAACAAAACCATAGATGAATCTGAACGTTTTGCGATCAAATCGCTGTAATATTCAAGTCCCTTAGTCGATGAGACCTTCCTTGCGCTAGGGTATCACCCCTGTCTCGCCTCGAGAAGAAGATCAGAATCAACAAGAAAGTTGGAGTCAGAATTCGAATCCAAACATCACTGCTCTCTTCAATCATTGCAACGGCGCGAGAATGGTTTCGTCCCTGATGGTCCACGATCTCCGATCGGCATATACCGACACGAAGGAATCATCCCTGGCCAGTGCTCGATCGTCGATACCACATCAAGGTCTCACCACCAACGCCCACTGCAACAAGAGGAAGAAGCAGATCAGATCTGATCCTGATCCTGATCCTGATCTCGATCTCGATCTCATCATCTGATCATACCTCACTTAATCTGGGAAAAAAATTGGATTCGCAAAAAAAAAAAAAACAGAACTTTTTAGTCGATTAGAAAACGCTGCAATTAAAACAATGGGATTTTGAGGAAAAAAAAAAAAGAGGAAGAAGAATTTTTGGGGCGAATAGAAAACGCTGCGATCAAAACAAAAATATTTAGGAAAAGAATGAGATTTTTTGAGAATCAAAACATCCAAATATGATTCGGTAATTCAGATTGGGATTGGAAGCCACGATCGTGGAATCACCGCGGCGGCGGCGGCGGCGGCGACGGCTGATATCCTCGATCGAGCTCGATGGCGGCGTTAGGGTTTCCGTTTTCCATGTTGGCGAGGAGGCGAGATCTGAGGCCATTTATAGAAGGAAGAGACAGCTGGTAACGGCTAAATGGATTGCGTTATGATAACGCACACTAATATGAACACAGAGAGCTGTGTGTTTTGAAATAATTTGAATCGGTCAAATTATCTAATTACACAAATACAGCAAGAGGTGTCACGGGGATAGATTTTGGTTACTTTCCCGTGTGGTACTATTCAAATTATTGAGAAAGGTGATTAGAAATTTGCTATTTTTAATGCTTCCCTTGGGTGAAGAATTCATAGCCAGCTTATTCGGTCTAATCTCATACTTCTTTTTGTCCTCTCTTAAAAAATACAATATTATATTATTTAATAAATATTTTGAATAATTTTGTTATTTGTTTTAAAGATAAAAAAAATTGCGTCACTGTTTAAGAGTTCAAATATATAATTTTAATTATCATTATTATTTCATAATAATTCTGCGTAAAACGATTTGATTGTCCCGCGGATGATTTATCATTGATTTAAATTAATATTATATTTTTTATGGGATCGAGATGATATGATATGCATAACATACCTCATATATCCATCTTAATATACTCGTATAATGTGTGAATTTCTTCTTTGATTTTAGTGCCTTTCCCTGCACTACTGGACGGACAACAACACTTCACCCAAAAAAAGATGATCAGAAATTCAATATTTCTTGCACACAGTTGAAACCTTAGTCCTACATGCACTTGTTCAACTGTGAAAGAAAAAAAGTGTACCAGATAAAGAGATTCGTATATAGAAGAGAACTCATCCTGGACCCAATGTGATTCATAGTAACATGCTAGAATGTTAAACCAAATGGGCTACTTATCAACTGTGACACTTCTTTTTGCACATATCATACAAGAGTGTCATTCTATCTATCTTGATGGGTTTATGCTTTTCGTTCATGATCTTTTTTATTCCGATTTCATATCAATTTGTAAATTCCTTTCTTGTTTTAAAGTCTTCATCAAAATATTCCTTACTCGATAGATCTATTACAAATTCGTGAAACCGTTCGATACGAAATAACTTAAAATATTCATAAATATTTCTAAAGATGATAGATATATAAGTCATCATCATGGACTATCAAAATAAGCGTTAAAGATTTTTTTCAAAATTTGACACCACCACATAACATTATCATGACAGTTTTTCAAGAAATACGAATAAATATGTTTAACTTCATAACGTGTCCTAATATGCATATCCTATTATACTATAGGATTTGGAGATGCAACTCGTTATTACTTAAGGACGAGGTTGATCATGTGCATGTGAAGAACTATGATAAAAGATAGCGTTTAGATTTATTATGTTTGGCAATACATATTATTATATCGTGAATACAATAATATGCATTACAATCTTGTGACTGACGTAAAATATTGATTGCGATTGTTATGTGCTATGTGTTAAATACTAAATGTTATGGAATTTTGTGTGTGGTGTGTGCTATGCGTTGTTTGTTGGTATAATGCGGATGAATGTGTGAAAGTAATGTAAATTCACAATTGATGAGATAATTACGTGGTATAAAACACAAAGAGTATTGTGTATGTCGTTTGTGTTATACAATGATTTGGCGGTGACACTCTTTCATCGACCCTGTGAGGTCGTTTTGTTATACACTGATTTGACTGATCCTCTTTCGCGAATGTCCCTTTACTAAAACTGTAAAGAGTTTATTTATGAAATTGAATAAGTCTCACCAAATATATAATTATAATAGTGAGAATATCTATTATATGTCATCTCTATGTGGCACGACAGGTCCCCAGTTTAAGTCTCGCGCATTACTATACTCTGCAGTTCACTCAAGGCTCTATTACACTTACCGTTCGCGGATGTCTCTTTTACTAAAGTTGTAAAGAGTTTATTATAAATTGAATAAATCTCACCAATGATACAACTATAATAATGAGAATATCTATTATCTGTCATCTCTGTGTGATTGATTTGATGATAAGTGTAACAGAACCTTAAGTGAACTGCTGAATACACTAGTATGTGAGACTTAAATTGAGAATCTATCGTGTCACAATATCTTTGTCTGATTTTGTTTGATATGAAGATTTTAACAGTCATATCAGAAAGGATATGACAATAATAAACGTGACACTCAGACTTTAGTATGATTCCAATCACATATTTGAGACATTCGTGAGATAAAATATGCATGAATATATAAATAACTGGAGTTGAGGAGAGAGAATTACGTTTGTTGCGGTGATGCTGTTCAGTTTGATACTTATTTGATGATTCTGTGCTATCTAAATAATATGTTTATTCTAATATGCTTGAATAAATGATCTATACGTTTAATGTGATTTATTTAACTGCTATATTGATTCCAAAGTACTGAAACGAAACATTTAAGTGATCATTCTCTTTTTTTTTTCTTATATTCTTCTCTCGTATAATTCCTAATAAGAAAACCGACACGTCATTAAGCTTTTATTGCTCACGATAACTATTTTTCGTATCTATCCTCTTCTCTTATGTATAGAAACAAGACTTTGAGATAAATGTGATCTAAATTTTGATACTAAATATAATTTATATGTGAAAGATAATCTGATTCTAGAAAAAGATATAAATTCTGTAACGAATGTGATATTTTGAGTTATGATTCAATACATCAAAAATTTTTAAACTGATGATGTATATGTGAACTTATGACTAAACCATGATATATAATTTTTACCAAATTGAGACGTTAAATACAACGACAGCGACGTCATATATATCATTAATAATTAATAAAATATCGAAATGTTACCGATTGATATCCCATTTTCAAATGCACAGTGTATACTCACTCTGCATCAATCCAAAAAGGTTATTCTTTTTCCATTTTCATGATAAAAAATTATTCGAGTCTTTTACGCCATTTCGCAACGGAACTTCATGAGCAACCACACCAGAGGCGTAAAGAGAAAAACCCAGAACTTGAAAATTGAAACTTCATTTCTGTACCACTCCCTGATTTTCTATGAAGATGTCTTCGCCTCGCGCCAATCGGGAATCGTCATAAGCTCTCTCTCTGTTCCATCTAAATTGCTCATCTCTGTACATTTGATTTTCTATTCTTCTGGTTCTAACTGTTGCCTGCAAACGGGGCACGAAGCGCATCTCACAAGCCATTGATCTATACAACTCAAGTGAAACAAGTGTTGGCATTGCGGGAGAATCCTCGCCCTTTCGCCATTCACCAGATCCTACAAGATGAAAGATCTCAGCATCTTAGCAAAGTACTCCTAATTCAGTGTCCCATCCTAGGATGTTATGTGGCAGTCTAATGTACAATCTAACAAGACTACAGTTTCATTCTTGGTTTAGTTGGACATAGCCAGCATGACAAGATCAAACATCGATCCGAAGAAGAGTTTGTGTAGCAGTCTAGTGCAAAACGATATTACAAAAAGGATAGTGGCCTCGTATGTACAGTCTGCAAGCCATTTCCTCTCCCGCATTCAAGTTGAAAACTTTCTTGTTCGATAGATTTATTCTTTAACATAAGATAAATAGTACTACTTCAAATATCAATTACCTGTAAGCAGACAGGGCAGGGGCAGCTAACTGCTGTATTTGATGTTGTCATCTGACTGCAATAGAAGATCATGGGAAGTCTGTTAAGTTGATCACATGACATCCCTCTTGTTTCATCACCATCATATATGCTCAACACATCGTTGCCGCTGCCTTCCAGCATGCTTATCTGGATTCAAGACATAATACAATAAGGTCCAGCCGCAGAGACCGGCAAGAGTGTCCTAGAAACACATGTTTGCGTCTCGACATAGAGAAGGTCTGGTATTGTGCATTAAGGCTAAATATAGTCTTTCCTCAGTCAGTCCAACCTTCTAGGGTCACCGCAACCAAAGGAGTCAAACAACTTCAGAGTTTTAAGTTTATGAATTATGGACCAGCCGGTCCAGCCCCAACTTCTAATCTAGATGTTAGTTTCCTATCCGATCCATGTAGAAACCACTCACGCATATGCTGAACAGTCGTGTAAAACATGATTCAGCAAACGTTGTTATCTTGTTGTCACACAAGGAATCATGAATAGACATTACCTGCCACAGATATGCCTTGAGCACAGCAGGACTCGCCCACTCCATGAAAGCCTTTCCATTAACAATACTCCCAAAAAGGGCCACCTGCAAGTACAAAATTACCGGAAATATCAGAACTACGAGAGACACATCACATGGACTGCCAGTGCATGCCCCCACCAAAATCCATGTCAAATAAAAACTGAGTCTCAAGACAATGGCAAGACAGGTCAGAGTTTTTGCACACTACCACGCCTGTGGAGTGAAATCTATCGGAGAACCAATTCTACCAACATCATCCGAACATACAGTAGAGGACTTTTGTACAACCAAACTATTAAAGGAGAGGCAAGGGAGGAATCTACCTCCTAAGTAGGATAGACGTATATAATTGATTTAATTATTAATCCAAAAAATTAAGTTGATAATCTATTGATAATATATATTATTTTTTTCTCTACGATCGATATGGATAAACCTATTCACACATATCCTCAACAAAAAGAGGATTAACAAGATTCGAAATTGCGAGTTGCCATCAAACAGATCAGAGGAACCCATTCTACCAAAACACAAACATATAGTAGAGAACTTTCGTACAACCAAACAGGGTTAGCAAGATTCGATATTGTGAGTTGACCCCGTGTCACATCTGCCTTGCTATCACATTAAAGAACTCACTCACTCTAAAGACCCACATGCTAACATACCAAGAAGACCAACTCATGCTCAGTTTTGAAGCACACGAGAGGCATTATATCTGAAAACAGTACCATAACCTTCACATACATTCAAGAAACTAAAACTTTCGATTTTCTGTCTAAGAACGATAGACTAACGCTTAGTTCCCTCTGTCATATGGAACTCAATCACTCAAAGATCAACCATGAACTTAACAATTAAGGGTTGAGGCCCTGAGATGCTCATGCCAAAAAGTTTCAAACGTTTCAAACAATTAATGCAAATTTCTCATATAAGTGAACCCAGCTACTACACTAGAATACCAGAGTCGGCAGGTTATATATGAGTATAGCTCAATTGAATTCTATCCGATGGTAGTCCTCTCATGTCCATATCATGTGTGTCAATGCTTATCCAGAACATACATAACAGTGACCAGAAATTAAAGGCAAAAAAAAACCAGAAGGCAAGCCACCAAATTCACATGAATGCACGTTGTTGATGAAACTTTATATAGAAGTGACAAGAACTTAATGCGTAGTTATCGTTATTGGGTTCTGTAACATCGCTCATGTTCAGCATGACAAGAGCTAGCAAAGTCCCAACCATTATGCCTTGTTAGAAAGGTCCAACAATTCAGGACATTAGCGTTCCTCATGACTATGATTCGGAACTATTCACGGTGTACTAACGATTGCTTACGCCACAAGATGAAAGTCGCGAGCTTTGGGAAAAACGCTCATTGAACAGGATTTCTACATGACTATATATATCTCGTCCCCTTCAAAGTTGGACAGTAGCCCATGGGTTGGCGTTGTTGTTTGGGGACTGCATGTACCAATGGGCTACTAAGGATACCATGTGAAATCCCTATCCCAAGCATGAAAAAAAGAATAAAAATTAAGACACACAAAGATAGACTTGAGTCACAGAATCCACATGAATGCAGATACCTAATGAAAGTTTATAAATCCACATAAATGCAGATACCTAATGACACTTCACAAAGGACAATGAACGTAACCTTATCATTTCTTTTGCACTCCTTTCGGTCTCTCTCTCCTCCTTTTTTTCTTCTTCTCATTTTTGATTTGTTGGGTTGATCGCGTTTTGAGGGCATCAAGTAACCGACACTCTATTATTTGCGATAGGGGTAAGACTTTGTGCCTTGTGTGATGGGAATTATCTGGTTGTTGGTGGTGGTTTGCTGGGTTGATGAAACTAGATTACCTTGGATAGAAAATGGCCATTAGTGATGGAATCGAGCAACTCAAGAGCAACAATGGCCCCCGAGAGTACTCCGATCCCCGCTCCTCGGCATATCCCGGTCTCGGTCGTCTGGCCTTTCATTGCTCCCGCAATACCACCTATCAATGCCCCTCCTGCATGAATCACGTGAAACAAAGAAAATCCACATGAATGACACGATACATTGAATATCAATGCTATTGGCACCAAAATCAACAACTCTGCTTCACACTCAGCCAAAAAAACATCAAACTTATCCAAATTTTGAATCCAACCCCACTTTTCACACATACCCACGTGACAACATCATCAAACAAAATCACCACCATTCTATGAATCAAATCTCACTGAGACATTTCATCGAACACTTCATATGCATGCAACAACAAGAAAAGCAAACCTCAGAGAAGATCAATTTACCAAGAGCAAAAACACAAGTCTCAGCAACAAAACCAGCTCTTTTCAATAACCCAACACCAAATTCACCCATTCCAACACAAATAACATTTCTGCACATCAAATCCACATCCATTGAATCAAAGCTTGAGCCTATCTTGCTCTGTGGTGTATCAAAGGCGAGTGGGGAATTGGAGAGTGATGAGGAGATTTAACATAGAGGATTGATGATGAAAGATGGAAAATGACCCACAAATTGGGTCACATCACGGTTTGCCCAATTAGGCAAAGCTGCGGTGGGGAATGTTATTGGTGAATTTGGGTTCTCCATTTTTCCGTGAGTCAAGGGAGATGAAAATTGTGGTTGTATACAGGGAACTGCAAAAAGCAGGTGCTGGTATGCTCTTACCCTGTGGAGCAAAATACTGTATTAACTCAATAACAAGTGTTCATAAGCCCATACGATACGTTGGACAATGTTAATATGAAAAATCATTATATTATAATAACTTAGAGATAATTAATATCAATTTCATTTAAAATCATAATTGGATCGAATTATTATATATTGAAAAAAAAGTTTTTGGCAAATTATAAAAATATATCCTTTTGAAAAATCTGTTATATTTTGCTCCTCCTATCATGAATTTTTTATCTGTGTTTTTTGAAGATATAATATAAAAAAATATTGCAGGTTGTATAAAAAAACAATCAAGGAATAGCAAAATGTAAGAAAAAGTATTTGATGTATCAAAATGTAAAATCCCTAGAAAAATATTAAGAAAGAATGTCTTTTAACATGAACCTTATAATACTTGATATAATACATGATGTTATAACATCTCACGAGATTCTTAAAATAAATAAAGGAATAATTTGTATCCTTTATTTTATTTCGTTTTTTCTTCATTCTTGAAATTAGTCATTTCATTCAATGAATCAAATCCAACTATTATAATGAGTGATATATAAATTTTTATTTTTATTTTGACAAAAGCATTTTATTTATGGAATAAATAAATGATTTAATAATATCTAAAAATTGACTGAGAAAATATAAAAAGTTTTTTTTATATTGATCATTAAATATATGATGTATCATGATATCGGAGTCTGAATTATGTTGAATTAATGACCAAATCGCTTGAATTATGTTGAATTAATTACCAAATCGCTTTGAAAGTTCTAAATTAGTTGATTTGTCCCGAGGCTCGTGTTTCCGGACTCAAATGGATTGACTTTAACCCATTCAATTTCTATCTTCATTTTTTGGGAATATCCTATTCCATTTCTTTCCCATTATCATCTTGCGAATCAAACACACCATGAGGGTTTCAACCTCTTCAAATTGTTGCTATTGATTCACAGTAATACTCTCCCTTCGTGCCTTTAAAGTCGTAGCGGCTTGAATGTTGTTACTATTCCATATAATTCAAGGAGCTATGTTCCGTCGCTGATGCCAAAAATTCCCGCAAAGTGTCACATATTAAATTAAATAATATAAATTATTATTAATATTTGACAAAAAATTTGCACAAAACTATCATTTGATCATCATTCATCACGGGCAAAGTTTGTCTTGACTAATGCTTATAATCAAAATATTGTAGTTTTTTATAGGATCGATGAAATAATATAATAGTATAATATAACCTATATAGAGTGAAAATTTAATGATAAATTAAGTCGTCTTTATTAGCATTGCTTGATAGAATAACATGACACCTTGAAATACTAGTTGAATTATACTCTGTTTTAGTTTCAACATAGATGCAACATTTTGATTGTGTGTGTATTTCGATGTGAATATTGACTTGTGTAGTTGGACGATTAAGTATTGTTTTTTGCAATTTTTTTGTAAACCACAAATGATATATAAATGATGCTATGTATTTCGATGTTCTGTTAGTGTCATGATTTTATCGCATCATCAAAATAAAAAACAGAACTCTTCAAAATACATGTTAAACATTGTAAAAAATTATATTATTATATAATGAGACGAAAAGAATAAATATGAATCAACGACCTGATTTTAATGAGATGGGAGGAGTAGCATTTTGTTTCTTAGCCGCATCTCGGCTCATCTTGCAACTTCATACTATTACATTTCAAAATTATTATAATATTTTGATCTGACACGTATGTCGATATAAAATTTGACATGTATAAAATGACGATCAAATATAATTATTTTGCAAGTTTATTGTGAAATATAAATGATTGTATAAGTTATATAATTCATCCTAATATATGTTGTGTGATAATCAGACGTGATTTGATATAAAAAAAAAGATTTATATTTATGTATATAAAATAATATAAAATAAGTAAATGTGTTAAAAATTATAACACCTAGATAATATATAAAAAAGATTCTTCATATGGATTATAGTTGTATACATGAAATGATGGATGTATATTAGAAAACCGGATCACACTATATTTATAAACTAGCGACAAAAATATATTGCAACTTGTGTCATTAAAGCACTCTATATCCGTAGGGGACAAGAAATATCTCGACCATTAAGACCTCAAGGTTGGCAAGATATTTATGAAAAAGTTCTCTATAGTAGCTAGTGTCGAACATGGATGACGAGGCTATCAATTCAAAGTTGATTTCTTTGTAGGATAAGTGTATTCTGGATCGCAATATGTTAGCTAGTAATAAAAAATTGTAGGTAAGATGTCTAAACGTGAAATATGATCGAGAGGGAGATACCTCCCTGGTAAACGGTTCTTCTTCGTATATGGTCAGGTGTGTTCAACATTTTCAAAAAGGAAACAATATCCCTTAGAAAGTATATATAAAATGAGTAAAATTACTTATATTTCGTTAACTTCGGACTCTGTGACACTATGTGAAAATGTTATTTTGTTTTATTTTTTACTTTATTTTATTGTCCTAAAGTAAAATGTGGTTTATTGTGACATAAGTTAGGACATTGGTCCACATTTTGATTTGATATATGAAAGCCTATTATAGCAAGGGTTATCTTGACATGATACCAGCTCCTAAGTTACATCACATAAGATCAAGAGCTTTTTTTTTTTTTTACCATTACATAAGATCAAGAGCAAGAGTTCATATATGTAATATCCCCAGAAAATATTTAAAACAATTTAATAATATTATCTATATTAATAAGATGTATTTTTTTTTTCGATAACCCATCAACTTAGAACTCTGCACTTAAAACATTGTTTTCCTTTCCCGACAACAAATAGTACAGTACTCGCCACGAAAGGAACCCTTGCGAAGAAATGCCCTCCCGGATCATAATTCACAACTCGGCCTTTACACTAGCACAGAAGTCGCAGCAAATAAGGTTGACAATGTGTCGATCAAGTATAATCTTGTATCTTTCTCCACAGCTACACATGGAGGCACTTCGCTATACTGGCCGTAGTGCAGGGCATGGCCACTGTGGAGAATATGTTTGCGAGTCATACTCTCCAGAGATCAAAAAATTCGTCATTCTTTTCTTTCGTCATCTGTCAATGGCTTCAGCTCGAATGCACCCCTGGCGAAGCTTCTTACAACCTTGATTGACAAAGTATTTTTGTTTTAATACATAAAACATTATACCCACAAGATCAACACGGCTGAGTTATGAACAAGCATGAAGTTGGGTAAGCGTATTTGAAATGCCAGATTTCACGTTCAAGTTTCGAAAAAGAAGTTTCCAATGCTACGACTCTTCTGTAGCCTGACCGCAAGAGCATGGCTCACTGATCATGAATGGCAAACTATCCCAAACCTGCAGATTATGATACCGGATATATAGTTATTATAAACTCCTGTTACCAAGCATATTAAGAACATTATCAACACTGGAAGCACATTGATGTTTATACTCTCTTCCTGGTTATTTCCATGAGCCCATTCTTTGATAACTCATTGACGTGGACGAGGGAACGATCCCTCTCGACAGCTTTCAGGACTTCTTCATATACCAATCATTTGTATGATACCGGATAAACAACGGCAGATATGCATTGTACAACAACAACAACCCAGTATTTCAGGTTATAGACAGAGTCTTGGCAGATATCCATTGTGAAGCAACTATATGTTGTAGTAGCACTTGCCCCAACATGAAGGGTGAGGGATGTAAATTCATACACTATATACCCAACAACAACCCATTGCTTCGTGCTTTGTGTTTTTTTTTTCTTTTTTAACTGACAATAACCTTGAACATTGAAAACTTCGAGAAAAGAAGAAGTCAAGGGATCAAAATCTATTAAGTGCGGAGTTATTTTGTGATGGTGAATCCATCAACGAAAGCTGATTTAAATGGTCCGAATTTACGGACTATTCGATTAATCAAAAGGAAATCCTTCGAGATTTCCTTAAAATAAAAATATTGAAAACTCAAAAACATGTGGGCGAAGGACTAAAAGACTATAGCTAGTTCCTTTGAATATTATCAAGATTTCATTACTGACCATCATCAACCATATCTATAAAATCTACAAACTATGATCCCACCGATATTTCTGAGCCGCAACTCCCCTGCAATCTGGGTTAGTGCACATGCTAGTGTCAGTTCTCTTTTTCTCAACGGAAGCAAATCCAAATACAGCATCTGCAAATACATCAATGGCCATATATACAAATACCAAGGTACCTGTTTCGCTGCAGCTAGATTTACATCGGGGATAGCTTTTTCTTGCGGTGATCCCTCACCAAGCATCTTATTTCCACCATTAACATCAATCGAAGACAATGCCTCAGTTTGTTCAATTACCAGGGAGCCTCCATCTGGAAGGGGAACCCTGTCTCCAGCCGGCAACCATTAAGATCATGAAAAACTGACTTTACAAGAATACACATGTTTGAGAAGATACAAATTAGCACTATGAAATGACGCTATAGGAACCAAATGATGACATTGTCATAAAAGTATCTTTCACAACCCACATTCCTGTTAAGATATTCTTCGTTTGGATGCAGGATGACGACTAATAAAACACATCTTGATTAATTGGACTCATATCTTCAATATGAACCATCAACTGTTCTCCATGTGGGAAACAACTCAAACATGAACCGATGGTAATATTATATTATTCTTTTTCATTGAGATTTTCATTCGGATCCTTTTAATTTCGTTTTTTTTTCGCGTTTGTAAAAAAGGAAAATATATTATGGAAAAAAATGGACCACTCTTCTTAACAATCAATCAATAATGTAAAACCACAATCAAAGGCATGAAAGAGGGAAAATAGAACTCGAGTGACAGAAATGCAGGGAAAACAGAAGTCTATTCATCTGCGAACATTTATACGCGGGAAAAAAAAATATCAGATATGTAGACTCCCTATACTGACAGTGTAGAAGCCAGGAAAAATTGATGATTGACAAGAAGTGGCAGCAATAGGTCCTATGATCAGGAAAAGACCCAAATCGCAGAGCATAGGCATAACCTTCCCAATTGTACGTTCATGCTCGAATGGAAAAAATCGAGATTGCACCAACGTTCCTCACCTTTTGTTTAACAGGTTGTTCATCTCGTCCTCAATCTTGAATTCATGGAAAAGGGTACTTTTTTACTGTGCAATTCCACTCGATCACACAGGTCAGGAGCAGTTTTTTTTGAAGATAACTTGTAACCTGGTCACAGAAGGGAAGAGAACAAAAACCACTACAACTAACATCCATAAAGCATCAACAAACAATCCGCTTCAAACCTAAAGAAACATTTACTGTGGGAAATGTAAGATTTTTTTTTTCTTTTTAGTATCATTGGCTCTATTTTTGCATAGGTGTTTTGGGGTCAAATAAGGGTCCAGATAAACATATAACATATGATGAGATCTACTAGTAGTTTCTTGAGCATGTACAGGACAGAACAGTATTCCGAGTGCAAATACGCTGGCATTAGGTTAGTTTTAGGCAGGAGGAGGACTCGCTCACTAAATTGTGATAACTGAACTTAATAATACAAAAACCACACTCAGGCTGCTTTAAAAACCAAGCTAATTAAACAGCCAACCAACAATCCACCTTTGAAGCTAACAATGGGATGATGCAGGCAAAGCAGCGTACTACGGGTCTACATAAACACTGTAAGATATATCAAGCACAAAATTGTCAAGCGGCGTAACCATTTCAGATGCATGAGATGCCATACTTCATGATATATCGTCCGGGAATCAACTGCCATTCTCGACCTGTAGGAAATGACAAAGACGGATAATCATGACAAAAGTTAACTTATTGAGAGATTTTCATTTTGTTTTACTTGCCTAAACCTAGCAGCTGTGATCAACTTTCTGGGACTGTGAGATCACCTTGTGACTGAAATAATCCTCCACAACAGATAATGTTTGACCCATTGCCTTGTGCAGAATAACAGGAACTGAATTTTCAACGCCTTCATCAGCAGCAGATTTGGCATGTTCGATGATAGTTTTCCAAGTTGAAAGCAATCCTTCCAAGTCCTTTCTTCAGCTCTTCCTTACACTGGCCAACAGCCAGAGTCCTAACAATTAAACCGAAACCAGGGGGCTGCAACTCCTCTGCTATTTCATTCAGGCATGTTCGTTCAATACCAGTTATGCTCTTTGATATCCCAATGTTACTGCTACGAGTGATCATTACCTAGATAGCACATGAAAGAAAGAAGCACAGACACAGGTTTTACGCAAGCAATGACTAAGAAAAGGAAAAAAAAAAAAAAAAAGGAAAACAAAAACCGTGAAGAAACTTCTAACCCAGAATCTGCTTTTTAGCTTGGGTAGGGAGTCGCTGAAGGACCTTTTCTACCCAATCCTTCTTTGACAACTTGCACTACTATATTAGTGCCCGGTCGAATGTCATCCCCCGAGTAAGAATCCTCATATTTCAAACTGCTTCCATTAACGTATAAATCAGTTATAGATTCATCAGCCTGAATCGACTTTCTCGAAGTGAATTCAGCGACATCAATGTCGTCATGAACCTCATGATCAACAAATTCATCATTTATGCATAATGTAGAACCATCCTGGAAAACGGCCACAGAATCATCATCAGGTTCTTCATCATCATCTGAAAGTCTCCGTCCATTCTGCTTGGCTCCAAGCTGCTCCCTTATGGTGCTTGATGGAGCTGCATCTGTAAACTTTCTCTTTTTAGAAGAACAGAATGGTGGAAATATAAATGGCTGCTTACCATGCTGTATTTCCATGAAACAATGTTCATTTCCAATATCTACAAATGCAGCACCCATCCGAGGAACAAGCTTTTTAACAACGCCCAGATAGATATTATCACATAACATGTTATCTTTTAATGGCTCGAGCAACAACTCAACTAATTCTCCATCCTCCAGCACAGCTATTCTTTGCATGCTGCACCTAGAAGAGTTGGTCAATATTTCAATAGAAATAGAATTTTTCAAAAAATGGTGCTTGATAAGCTCCTGATCTGGCCTTTCCTCAGGAAACTGGAGCGCGTGTTCCTGATAAGATGTCAAGTTCTGTCCATCATTCGGTGATTGTTCTCCAGTGGAAGACTCGCATTTAAAAACTACATCCGCATTTACAGATTTGACAGCAGGGTATATAAGCCAGGGCTCCTCCACAGGCTGGTAGGTGTCGGAGTCCAAACTAGCACTCTCGACAGCATCTATAGTTGCATCCCTGATTATTAAATCAGAAGCATCAATGTCTCCATCTGCAGGACTAGAGTGGACGGACGAAAGGGATAGCCATGGCTCCTCAATGGGATGGTACCTGCTGTCATCAAGCATACGAAATGTATTATCAACTCTTGAGAGGAACCCATTGTTCGCACCATCCAACCTGGGGTCTGCTGATTTGTTCTTGCTGCAACACTTGGAGATCTCCATCCCATCTGTCGAAACACTGGAAGCATTTGAGTGTCGAGCAATCCTACTAAATGAGGAAGGTAAACGACACCTAATATTGATAGCACCCAATAGATGTACCTCTCGGCAGAGATTAACCGAAATGTGGGACGAAACGATCGAGCTCCTTAAGAGACCCAAGATGAAAACAAATCGCACGACTCTTCGCATTAAAATTAGGCAGCAGCATTCCTCCACATTGTCTTCTTCCTTTAAGTGAAATCAAGACAGACGATGCAACAACATTCAACTGCTTGATGGCTTCATGTAAAGCCCATTGATCATCGCGTATGAGACCGCAGCAGTTGCAGTTTTGAACGGAGATCATCTGAAACACCAGCCACAAAAATAAAATTCACAATTTTCATGATACAAGCGAAATTGTAATGAGCCCAAAATGCAAACAGCATTTCGCATTAAAAAAACACAACGGATAGGCCTATTCTTCTGTATTTACATTATTCTATTATTACAATGATATGGTAAAATGAAAACCACTTTCATGATATAGAGCAAAATTGTAATACTAATGTCCTCAGCTGTCGAACCCATACCTTGAGACCTTGAGGTTGAAAGAAGAACGGCTTAGCACTGAACCAATTCCACTTGACGGAGACAGTGATAGAATATCAATAGCACATGGTAATTTTTCTTCTTCTTCTTATTTCTCCTATGAAGCGAGATTAAAACCGTATTATTTCAGATGAAAACAATGCTCATAGACACATAAAAAACCTTCATACATTATGGATACGTATGATCTGCTCTACTGTCACCGAATCAATTCTACCAAAAAAACCGAACAAATGATATTACGCCGCAAAAATGTATGATACATACAGGAAGACCGTCCATCAAATTTAACTTGACTCATACGTTGTTCAATCACAACCACCAAACTACGTGTTCGACTTCGAATTGGACTTAATCCTTCCTCGAAACAAAACAGTCTAATTACAAATTGTAGTAATCGAAAAGATAATACAGATAATGGGATCAGAAGAAGCTTTACTGGGATAAGAGCTTTGCTTTTGCCAATGCCCTGCGAGCTCGGAACCGTTGATATTGGCGGCTTGGATAAGGGAAACAGATACACACTGGAGGGAGGCGAGCGAGGTGTCACGGGCAGAGGGCTGGGCTTGCCTTACCCGCCGGACACTTCGACTCTCAGTCTTCAACTCTCAAATAAAACCATTCCCTCGCATATGGGTGTGCTTGTTTAGGAATTACTGGTCCATTTCAAATTAATTAAAGGAAAACCTTTTGTATCCTAAAAAACAGTTAAAATCTTACTTAAAATTCAAAAAATATTATTTTATTATAATATTTAATAAATCAATCTAATAAAAAGAAAATGAATCATCATATTTTAGATAAACAATTATATATTTTTTAATTTGTTTGATAAAATTTTGTCTTTGTGACATGGATTATAACAAACAACGATAATTTTTAATCTCCTTCAATGTTTTTCCTTGAACATTTTGTTTGATGAATAATTATAAAAAAAATAAAACGAAAATAACAAAAACCGTAACTCAAGCAGATGCTTTTGACTCATACAATAGTTTGTTAGCTACCTTTTACGATATAAAAGGTAAGCCCTTAAGTGAAACATTATATTGCTCCTGTATTATTTAAATTGCAATATTAGGTTTATTAATAATAAAACTAGTATGTTATAAATCGTTTCCGAAACATCAAACATCATTTGATATAAAATTATGGAGAAATATTAAAGATAGTTTAAATTATGTGCTACAATCCTATATCAGTGACGTAATTTTTTCTTATGGTTAAAACAAAAAATAAAATACTTTAAAATATATGTTAAATAATACAGTGATTATGTAATATTATAATTTGAATAGAACGGAGAGACTATATGATAGATGAATTTATGTGTGTTGAATTCGTGTGAATTTTGATAAAAAAAATTTTTTTTGAGAAAAAAGTTATTGGGGTGTTTTAGATGATTTGGTATTTAGTGATAATTGCATTTACTGTAATGGTTGAAAGATTTTTTTTTGATTTTTTTTAATGAGATTTATTATAATAATTATGTAAAAGAGTTAGTGAGATAAAGTGTAATTGATGAGATAGATTTTTTTTAATGCAAAGTGCCTTTGCAATCCCGCGTGTCGCGCGGTTTTTTCCATTTTGTTGTTGATGTTAATTTTTTTGTTGGATTTGGTGGATTCTTCATGATTTTATTTAAAGAGGAATTTATATAAACCTATAAAAAAATATCAAAACAATACAAACGAAATCTTAATTCAAAAATCATACGTGCACGAAATCGTCTCACAAACAATTGTCGGCGCTTTACAATCTCCCTCAATATCACCCAACAAAAAAATTCATTCTTGACTAAATTGATCACTTTTAACTACCGATTTCGTCCTTCTATTCTCTTTCAATCGCTCAGAGAATTCATAACCGCGTATTAGAGTTTCGTTGGAGGCCATCTGCAAATTTGTTGGGAGAAGAATTATATCTCGAACAATAGGTAAGCCGTACTAATTTGGGAATTCGAACAAAAACTTGTCATTTGCATATATGTTGATTTCATGCAAATATGTAAAATTTGCTTTTTATTGCATCTTGTCAAAAAATTGTGAAAAAATGATTATAAAAACATATTTGAGAACCCTAAAAACATGAAGAGAATGCGAATTTTTGAGTGATTGTGATATTGATAAGTTATATTACTTGTTAAGGCTGACAGAAATAGAAATTCACATCATTTTAATTAAGACGTTCTGTATAATTTCAAAAGACGCTCTGTTAGGGTTTGTGATTCAAAGACGCTCTGTTTCTATTACTTGTTAGGCTTTGTGATTCAAAGATGCTCTGTTTATATAAACTGACGCTTTGTTATACTACTTTTTAGGATTTGTAATTTAGAAGGGACTTTTTAAAATTATAGATGCACACTGTTTATAAAATTGACATTATTATCAAATATGAAACAGGAATAATGTCAGGACAATACAGGAATAATTTATGTGCATTGGTGAAAATTCTGACATGTTCAAAAGAGGAAATAACAGTTAAAGAAGAACACAGATTGTATGTGATAAAGGTCCCTTTTTGGAATCTGATAAATGCCATTTTCGATGAAAGGTTGACCGTTGTAAAATCAAGGAAAAACGACATTTGGATAAATCAAATTGTGGCAGGTTACGATAGAAGGGATAGACCCAATGATCTGATGAGAATAATTAATTGTGATCGAGTATTGATTTCATTGATGGAAATGAAGTTGCAATCGAATAATGGAAGAAAGAAAAGGAAAAAAAAAAGATAATGAGAAAGTTTCAAGCGTGGTTTAAGAAAATTTTAAAAATTATATATTTTGAGGAATAAGATTTTGTTTGTATCTTTTTGAAACTAATTTCCCAAAACTTTAGATTTGGATTATTCACTATTTTTTAATGATAATAATAAGATTTTTATAATCTTTGTGATAAGGATTCCTTACATTCTTCATTATAAAGATTTTCAAGATTGTTTTACAAAATTTAACTTTTGATAAGATTGATGGCTTCCATATACCTTGATGTAGCGGTTTTGTGTATTTATATACATATAATAGAACTATAATAAAAATATAATATATTTTTGTGATAGTTGGATTTAATATATTAGTAATTGAAAGGTTACTGAAGTACTCCTTCGAGGAGCCGGATCGTCGGTTGTTGGAAACAACAGCAGTGTGTGCTGTTTGGTTTGATTTTTATTTTATTTTTTTGTATTTTAAAAAATATAGAAAAAAAATTAAAATCCTATTAAGAAAATATCAATCCTAAAAAAAATAAAAAATAAAATAACTTAATAAAAATAATCCCATAAAAAATAATATCCATAAAAAACTCAATCAAAAAATAAAAAATAAACTCTAACCCATCAAACAAATCGAAACCGTTGGATAAAAAATTCAATAGCATCGATGACCGACTGCATCCACATTCCACAGCCGAGGATCCCAATCCCTCTCTTCATTCCATAAAATATGTAAAACTTTCATAATTTGAATGTTCCATAATCATAATTAGTAAAACATATACACTATTAAAATGAGTCCGTTTTATACATGTTTTTATATTTCTTATAATTCAACTATTTGCTATATTTTTATCCATTTTTACTAATTATATCCATAACAAATATAACACTTTTATAATTAAATACTTTTTTCTATATAATTATTCAATTATCTCTAATTTTTTATTTTAGGTGAATACGGAAGGGACGGTGCCACCATTCCCTCCTCCTCACAACCAAACAATACTGTTTTTTTTTTTCCCGTCGTTTTTCGTATGACCAACCACAAATTGAGGGCAAAGAATGGTGAATGTTAAATGGGTTCAAGGTAGATAAAAAGGAGTACATGGAGATGCTCATTTTGATGAGGTGGGCCTCACCACTTTTTTGGGGAGTGTTGACACCACCGTCTCTTGTTTGTTACGACGACAGTGGTTTTATATTCTTTTATATCGTATTAATTTATATTATTATTATTATTATATTATTTCTTTTTTTTATAGAATTAAAAAAATTATTTATATAAAATTTAATATACATATAATTTTTTATATTGATTAATTTTTTTTCATATTTTATGACAGATAAAGATTGATGTCTTGCCCTCTTGAAAATTTGGGCTTGGGTGCACATTTGGGGTATATGAAAGCCTATAACAAGAAATACATGAGCCACTTTTCCACCAAAAAAAAAAAACAAAAAGGAAAAAAAAAACGCATGAGCTTATCAAGGGCCCAAATTATGCAATTAAGCTGCTCTATACGGGCAGATGTTCTCCTTTGTCTTTTGGATCAAACTACATTCTTGTCTCATAGCTTAACCTTCGAGTGTTATCTTGAGATGATATCAGCTTTAAAATTATATGATATGAGATCACGTATTCATATATGTTTTGTAACACCCTAAAACATGCAAGACATTGTATTATATGAGTCAAAGATTCAAATGTAAGGTGTCTACAATTTTATAACAGCGATTATCTTTAATCTTAGCTTGATCGTGATACGAGTCATATGACGTGTTCCCACGTGCCACATGACATGATATTCCTTTTTAAAGTGTAGCAGCTTGAATTGGTCGGATAAAAGATGATTCGAGCCACCTTAATTTGGATTCCAATTTCAAAGTTCGCCCATGAGACTTGCTTTGGGTGGCTTAATTTAGCCAGTACTAAAAACCGATTAGATGAAATGATGCAATTTTTGTAAGCGAAGACAATAAATAAGCGAAATATTTCATTCGAAATATAACATTTTAAAAAATCATTACTTTTTTGATGAGCCTTATTATTATAAGTAACAATATTCGATTGTCCCGTAAATAATATCGTATGAAAATATTAATTTATATTATAATTAATATTTTACGATAGATTTTATAAAATAATATTTAATTATCTTTCGATGTCGATCAAAGTTTATCCCAAAAAACAACCAATCAAAGGATAATATTCTCATCGTCCCAAAAAAATTACAATAATTTTTTAATTTTTTCGATCAAGCTAAAATTGCAACATTGTTATGGAATATAAATTTTTTGAATCAAAATTATTCTTTTATTCATACTATTCAATTTATATCATATTATTCTATCTTATTTTCATATTTTTTCTCCCCTTTCCTTCACTCATGTTTCAAGGGATAAATGACAACTTTGTGTGTGATAAAAAATTGAGAAATGATGATGGACATGATATAAAATAAAAATATTTTGATATTTTTATTTTTTAAAAAATTATTAAATATAAAATATTATAATTTAAATAAAATATTTTAAAAAATATTATACTTTGACTGAGGATGTATATAATTCAACTTTGGATTAATCCTCGTAGCGAGTCTTGGTGATGCGTTTATTTTGACGCTGAGGGGGTATAATTCTTCTGAGAGACGTAAATGTGTGAAACAATGAGCAGACAAACAGCAGGATATGGTTTCTTTTTGTTTATTTAGAAACTAGAGACCGTCCAGCTAGCACTTTCCAACAGCTATAGAACAGTACACAAATCGCCGAAATCCACAAGAAAAATACAAATTTATTATTCACACAAAGCCAATACCAAAACCCAATAAAAATCCAAGCAGGAATCATGGGCACCAAATTACACATGCATCACATCACATCACATCACATTGACATTCAATCTCCATCCAAATTCCAAATATCCAAATGCCCTTACCTTATCAATATTCCAATTGCACCTAAACCCATCTCCATTTTTCAATGATCAACACCAAAAGCCAGTGAAAATCTCATCTTGAACCATTTTCACATAATGGGTTGTTGTTTTAGCTCTCAAAATGGTACTCAAAGTGCACAAATTGAACCCAAAAAGACCCAACAACAACAACAATGGCAACAACCACAACAATGGGAGGAACCACAGCAACACCACCACCAGCAGAATAAGCAGCAGGTTCAAGTTCAAGTTCAGGTTGAGGCGAATCAAAACCCTAATGCCAAGAAACCAAACCCTAACCCTAACCAGGCCGCAGCGAGGCGGAAACAGGAGACGATACTTGGGAAGCCATATGAGGACATCAGGGATCACTACATACTAGGAAATGAACTGGGCAGAGGCCAATTTGGGATAATATATCTCTGCACAGAGAAATCAAGTGGGAATGCCTATGCTTGCAAGTCAATCTTGAAGAGAAAGTTAATGAAAAGGAGTGAAAAAGAGGATGTGAGAAGAGAGATTCGGATAATGCAGCACTTATCAGGGCAACCCAATGTGGTTGAGTTCAAGGGTGTGTATGAGGATAAGCAATCAGTTCATGTGGTGATGGAGTTGTGTGCCGGGGGCGAGCTGTTCGATCAGATCATCGCAAGGGGGCATTATTCGGCGAGGGATGCGGTCGTGATCATAAGGGATGTTGTCAGGGTTGTGCAGATATGTCATTTTATGGGCGTGATGCATCGTGATATTAAGCCGGAGAATTTCTTGTTGTCTTGTAAGGGTGATGGTGCTATGCTTAAGGCTACTGATTTCGGGCTTGGAGTGTTCATTGAGGAAGGTTTCCTTCTCTTTCTCTTCCTTGCACTTTCGACCTTTTAAATGGTTATAGAATGCATGGAGTAGCTGTATCATTCCTGAATTGGAATTACGATCCAGGGGAGAGCTCAAGAGGAGAACCCAACACCTAAACCGAGCTTGAGTAACATGTATATGTGATCTAGATTCAACTTTTAACCCAAAAGTCTAAACTGATAGGCTGAGGATTTTTTCTTATATATTCTACTCTTTCTTTCTCTTCACAATGGAAGCGGGTACACCTATTCATTCATATTCTCAATAAATTGATCACATTCTTCCCGGCGTAGCATTCGGATTGTTCGAACATCTTATCCAAGTGCCATTTATAAGGAAAAGCCTCAATTAACATGTAATGCCACAAGGAAAGCTCAGTGGTCCGGATTATGTAGAACTTTTCAGGAACAATGCTCCTAGGTTGCTATATTGCAAATCATTATGATGATCATTGTGGTCGGCCCGTTACATTGTGATCACGTTCCTCAGTTAGCTTGAATATCCTGGATTAAATATAGAATGCGTAAGAAAAGTTTTTTAAAGATTACTTGTTATAATGGACGAGTAGTGTAGGATAAGGAGCAGATGATAATGTTGCTTTCGAGGACGCGACATATGATGCGTCACTAAATTGCTGAATCTTGTCTCTTTTTGTTAACTTCAACGTGTTGAAGAACAAATATAGCAAGGGTGAAGGTAGATTGCCCAGAAAAACCTTCAATTACTACGATACTAGGAGCTAGATCGGTCTCAACTTCACATTGACTGACCCTATGAACTAAAGATGCACTGTGAAAAAAAAAAGGAAAAAAAAAAAGAGTGAAGCAATGTATCTGCAATTTGCCCTTGAGGTGTGTATTACGCTTAGCAAATATCAAGAGAGATGACAATTTATACGATCAAAGGAATCATTTTTTGGAATAATCTCTAAGTTTACACCATACCTTGTTAATTTAGAGACCCAATATGAGTCTGTGATTCTGTTTTTCCGAAATGTGGTTTGTTTGCCACTTGGAATTCTCCGTCAGAAAGTCTTTGGTGGCTTAAGCTCAATAATAGTTTTTTCTTTTTCTTTTTCAGGAAGAGTATACCGTGATGTGGTTGGTAGCGAGTACTATGTTGCACCCGAAGTACTTGAGCGTAGTTACGGGAAGGAGATAGATATCTGGAGTGCAGGCATTATGCTCTATATTCTGCTTTCTGGCGTTCCTCCATTTTGGGCAGGTAAAAAGAATCAATTCTCATCTTACATATGAAGGGGATTGTATAATGGCAAGATATGTTGAGTAAAGGGTGAATTCCGTGGCGCAGAAACCCAGCAAGGAGTCTTTGATGCCATAATAGAAGGAAAGCTTGACCTTGTAAATGACCCATGGCCATCAATCTCCGACAGTGCCAAGGACTTGGTGCGCAAGATGCTGACGCGGGACCCAAAGAAGAGGATTACGGCAGCGGAAGTTCTTGGTAGATTCACTAGATCCCCTCTTTCACTGCTGCAAGCGGCAGTTTACCTATTCTGTCCAGCTTTTTTCGTTATTCTCCTAGCAAGTTTTGAGCCATGAATAAATTTCGGCTGATATCAATACTCCTAACATCTGACGTTTTTTGTGCTACCAGAGCATCCGTGGATTAGGGTGGACGGTGAAGCGTCTGACAAGCCATTGGACAGTGCAGTACTGTCTAGGTTGAAGCAATTCAGGAACATGAACAAGCTCAAGAAGCTAGCTCTCAAGGTCGGTGTACTTTTCAATTTTTGGCGTTGGTGCATATTGCTTGTTTTATGGATCTCTCAGCATCAGTCTCCGCGCATAAATGCTTGCGCAGGTGATTGCTGAAAGCATGTCAGAAGAAGAAGTCAAGGGTCTCAAGGCAACGTTTAAGAACATTGATACAGATCAGAGCGGTGCCATTACTTATGAAGAGTTAAAGACAGGACTGGCTCGGCTGGGATCAGACCTGGCGGAGGCTGAAGTAAAGCAACTTATGGAAGCTGTATGTTTGGCGTTTATATACCATGGGGACCAACAGGCTTTATCTTCAAATGCATGATTTTTATCTTAGATATACAAACTAAGCTTACATAGACAACAATTCTGGTAAACATTCATTCTAAAGTAGCCAATAAACAGAATGACCCAGAAGATTCTTATAATAGTTGTTGAACGCGTTACTTTCTTTACTTAACAGCAAGTTGGGATCTTCATTGGTGATTGGATTTTTTCTTCAGGCTGACGTGGATGGGGATGGAACAATCGACTATGTTGAATTCGTCACGGCTACAATGCATAGGCACTGGGTAGAGAAGGATGAAAATCTGATGAGAGCATTTCGATATTTTGATCAGGACAACAGTGGGTGGGTATAGCATTTCTCTGTTGATGATAGCTTTAAAGCTCGAGTTACACTTCTTTTCTGCATTGCATAACTCATGTTCCAAGTAAACTGACTCAAAACGTAGCTAAAAGAAACTCCGCTAAAAAATGTTGTTGCATCTATGAGTAGTAATTTGCTCTAGCAATGTGCTCTTCTTGTTTGTGGATTAGCGAAAATGTACTGATTACCGAGCACATGTATTGATGAAGACGATAACTTCAGCATTTCTTTCGCTGTATCGATCTAGCTGGCACGCGAAGCAATTAAAATGATAAGATTTACTTTTATACTCAACTCACTTCCTAGTTTCTTGTAGTTTCATCACAAGAGATGAACTCGAAGCAGCCATGAAGGATTACGGTGTCGTTGCAGATGAAACCGTCATCAAGGATATCCTGAATGAAGTCGATACCGACCATGTAAGCCTCCACAGTCCCAGCATCATTCTAAACTATATCTCAAGGTTTCATTAGCATGGCATCTGACGAGTCGCTCTGATTTTCCAGGATGGTCGAATCAACTACGAGGAATTCTGCAGCATGATGAGAAGCGGCCTAAAACCGCAACTTAAGCCATATTAGTACAGAGATTGATTGTATATTGCCGAATAATGTAAAAGCAACCGTTTAAAAGGAAAAAGGTATCTTCTGAGCTTTTCATATCAGTTGTGGCTAACATGTTGGATTATCGCACATTCTACACTTGTTTTGAGCATTTGCGTGTCATTTTTCATATCTCGCCAGCGCGACTTGTAGCAACAATTACCTCGACGATCACTACCCTTCATGAGTTACCTTTTACATTAACTTCACATTTTTCTATGTTTGATACTGTTCAGGCCAAACATGATCTTTGATGTACGTTTTTATCTTAGCTTCTTTATAACTTTCCTCTCGTCTTCAGATATTCAGATTCAGGTTATCAGAAAGGAATCTAGTCCATTCATAATGATTGCAGCTGTTTGAATATATGAGTGGAGTTTTGTTAAGAAAGTTCATTAGAAATCTAATCCTTTAGTTGGGATAAAGGCTGGACGCTTCTTCAGTAGTATCTAGAAGCCATACAAGTGGGTCAATGAGTGTGGTCTTTCTTTCCGTAATGTTGCCTTAGTTTTTTCTCGGTTCGTTCGTGTGTGGCAACAATTAGATTAATATCTTAATCATGTTTAAATATTGATCAAAGATCAATAAGGAGCGCAAGCTGATCATGTTTGGGAAAATTTATAACATTGAGCACTGTTTGGGGTGTAACTAGATTGAAAGGAAGACACGACCGCAGGACACTTTCTAATCTATTAAAAACATAGGGCGTCTTTTTTTTTAGAATGACGCTACGTGTTTTCTCTCATTATATTTTGAAAAAAAAATATTATTTTGATAATTAATTTATTTGTAATCATGGTTTGATAATTTTATTTATAAAAGGATCTAAAAATATAATTCACTCAACTAGGTAGTCGAGAACATCCTTTTTCTTTTTCTTCTTTGTCTCATAATAAATGTTTCTTTCGTCTCAATAAATTTATAATAAATATTAAATTAGATCTTTATTATAAATTTAGATCGTCCCAACTAAATTATAATCTTATTTTATTTGAAATTTTTTTTTCCTATAAAAATATCAAAACACATTTATTATTTATTTCATATTACATCAATTCAGCTGAAAGAACACGTTGTCGATTTGGTATAATAGGCAGCGCCAGGCGAAGATTACTGGGGAGATGTTGGAGATTGTTTCTGGCACGACCGCCTTGGATGGGTGAGCGAGGGTTTATATTTGTATGGATTCTTGTTCTGGGTTTTGCCTTTCTTTCTGGTTTTTTTTTTTTTTTGGGTGTAGGGTGGTGTATATGGATATTGTAAAACTTATCTGATTCACAGCGAAAGCTCTGTTTATAGTGAGAGCATGTTCCACTGTCACTCCATGATATCTTTTGAAAGTTTTATGAACTGTAAGCTATATTGGGCAAGATTATGTTTTGATGTCACAATCCCAAATAAGATCCGTTGTCGCGTTTCTTTCTCGTTTTATATAGTAAGCTAGTTCATGATACAACAGCAAGCAATCTGCTGATTCTAGCAAGCGTACAGTAAATCTGCAAGACAGGAATTGCATATGCTTGGAAGCTAAACTAGTTAGGCCAGTTCGCGTGGAAACTATACTTCTCCAAGGGAAGACTTTGTCAGTTCAATCAACACAAGTAAGCTGCGATAAAACATGCTTCAGCAGGATCCCTGACAAGTAGGATCCGTGAAAGCTCATAAGATATTAGCATGGTGACAATTGAGCGCTTCAACACTTGTAACCAAACTTGTGACTTCAGGCGTCCCAGCAATCAGTTCAATTGGCATAAATCTCTTGATGCATATGAGAGATTAGCATGAAAAAATTGAAAAATTGATCCAAGTGACCAATCATGGCTGATATGAAGCTTAAGAAACTGTAAATCATGCATTGGATAATAGAGAATGATGGAAAGGAGACTGATGCCAGCCATCAACATAAACAGCTGCACTCTATACGGAAAATATTTCGTTATTGTCAATGCTGCATAAACAGGAACCAAGAATCATGCATTATGCATATACATCATCAACAACAAGCGAAAGCATGAATCTATGTGCCTCTTGTTCTTTAATTGAAGCAACATTCAGTTTCCATATGTAGTCAAGGAGACAGATAACAGTGACTACATGATACACATTCGGTTCAGATTTTCATCGAGTAGAGAACTCCTACTACACGAGAAAGACAAGCTCATTTACCAGGAGAGAAACAGAAACATGAATCCATGATGTGCTTTCGGAATTTGAGTTCCGATCAAATAGTACCACAAGGACCAACGAGGATGAAGGAGGAGAAGGAGAAGAAATAGGAGCTAGCCTTTCATTGAAGTAGAGGTTTGGAATAAAATGATTCAAAAATAGACAATGAGACAAAGCCAAGAGTTACGAGCACTTGGACAATTCACTTTTGAGTACAGGGAAGTCTGCCGGTAGGAATTCCTCAGGGCGAATTACGGTTTTTCACCGATTTTTGCCCTTTTCACTTCAGATTCGAACCCGCAGGAGATACGAAGACATACTTTTCTGATACCCAAATACGCCGAGAAACAGAAGCAAGAATTCAGAAAAGGTCAGCTTCAGGTCAAAATGCAACAAAGATCAACCGAGTTATGACTCACGAAGACAATATCACAGACACACATAGTACCAAATCAGGCATAAATACAACTGATAAGAGATGCAAGAAACATAATCTATTTCATGGATTCCAAATTTCCAATTTCAAATTCACAATCCACCCCCAAAAATCTCATATCCAATAAAAGCGACAATCAACTTCTAAACCCAGAAACCAAAGAGAACCCTCAAATCATCGTTTTTTTCCCGAGCTCATTCGATGGACCCTTACAGATCAGAATACAATGAAATCAATATCCAATCAATTTTTCAAGTGCAAGAACACTCCATGGAGATTCCAAAAACAAATCTAGCAAAATATGAATAACTCGAATTCATAAAAGCATCAAATCTGTAGCAATTGGGATCAAATTCCAACACCATTTATTCATCAACAACACTGTCAACAACCAAAAATTCACAGATCACATACTCCAAATCCTACAAATCTCTCAAAACAGAGAAAATACAACAATTCTTTTTTTCCTTTCCCTATCAGTTCAGTTCAATTCAATTCCCAATCAGGGCAACGAAACCCCGACCACGGACGGCGCGCAAGACCCGATCTTTTTCCTCCTCAGACATCTCGGTCCAAAACCCACAACCCGAAAGCACGGAACAGACTCGAATTGCAAAAGGGCAGTGTTATTTTCTGCTGTTGTTGTCTCTGCTGCTACGACAACGAATGGGGCAGAACTGATTAGGGTTAGGGTTCTTGATCTGATTTTTGAGTCTCTGAGCTTTGCTAGTGCTCCTGGTTTCAAGTACCTGTGAGGGCTATGGTTGAGAGATGAGTGAATGTTTGTGGGTTTCATTGTTGGAGTGAAAGTTGATGTGAATTCGGGGGTGGATGTGGTGAAGGAAAGGGTTTTGAGGGTGGAATTGGCGGGAAAGTAATGAAAAATTAGAAAAGGCAAAGAGGGAAATCGGCTAGGGTTTTTTTGGGTCACCTAAAGTAGAGGCTTGAGGGTGAAGGGAAAATACAAGTAATTGAACTTTTTCCTTAATCAATAGGGTGAGATTATTTCCAATTTTCCATGACAAAAAAAGTTAAACGGATTTGTGAAGCTCTTGCAACAAAAAGAAGGGGCAATTATTTTAAATTTCTCAATAAATTTTCAAATTATATTTTAATATTTAATTTCTTTTATGAGATATTTAATTAAAATATATTTTATAAATTGATATCCAGTGATACAAAATATTAATTATATTTTTATTTTAATCTGATCATATAATTCTAAACTAACAGAATCTGTATTTCTAACCCAATCCTAATCCATTGCTTTAATGGATGAAGAGTAACAGCATCAGGCATTGCCCTAATGAAGGTTATGAGATCCACCAATTCCGCTCGCCACTTTAATTCTATTCTAAAAAAATGGTCTGAAGATGTCTTCTTCCTTGAAGTGGATCAGGCGCGGGGTGATCCATTGCGGGCATTTGTTGAAGAGGAGAATCCTTCCCTACATTGTGGTGGGAATATGAGTTCTTGTGATTCAATACTGCATAGGGACGTTCACGTGAGAAGTTGTCAGGGTTCTTGGGAATATGTTTGGTCTCACTTGTCTTATGTAACTACAATGTAGATGATGTTCAGTGAACTGGAATTTTTTGTTTTGTACGCTTCATGAAATGTGGTTTTCCCTATATTATGAAATGTAAGTTGATGATGTGGATATATAAAGATCGTATTTGTGGAGTGTTTTTTTTAGTGTGAACTATTTTTTTATATTTGTGATAATTGATTCTTTATTTTTTGTGAGTTGTTTTTTTGTATTTGTGAACTGTTTCATTGTATTTATGAAGTGATTCTTTATTATGTGTGATTTTTTTTTTCATTTTGTGTAAATTACTTCTTTATATTTGTGAATTGTTTCTTCATTTTGTGCGATTCATTTCGTGAAAACTATTTTTTTATATTTATGAATTATTTCTTTATTTTCTGGAAATTGTTGGTGTAAATCATGCTATGTAAACCATTAATTTTTGCTATGTGTATGGCTATGCGAAATGTTATTTGTGGGGCAAATAACGTTATGGTTATGTAAACTGTTATTAAGGTTATGTGAAGTGTTATTCATAAAAGAATTAAACTATTAATTTTTTTCCTATGCGAACAACGATACGACAATAATAGTGCATACGTAATTAAATGAATAATAAGTTTCAATATTCAAACTTGAATATCATTATAAGATATTAAGACCTTATATTGTTCCATAGAAATTTAATTATTACATGGTTATAAAGTTCATATAATTGTTTGATCTAACTAAACAATTTACATTCTTCATAGTTAGTTTGTTTCATGTTAAGACAAAGTTATGCATCATAATCAATACATCTCGTTTAATCACTTCTTTCCGATACTTTTTGAACTAGATCGATGCGGATGTTTATGAGTTATAGTTAGACATATAATAAGTATTGATATTAATTGAATGTTATATAATTAAGGCGTGCTCTAACATTATAGATTTTCACCAGAAATATTGACAATATGAATTATGTGTTATTGAAGCATAAACAACCATAACATTTATATGAACTATAATGAGATCAATATGAACCGCACATATTCATGTATGTCGAAATCAGATTATAATTTATAACAATTGAATGAATTGTAAAGATCATAAATATATAACAATTTGATGATTTAAACAAGAATAACAATTAATGAGTTAGTATTAGATGTATGTTGACTATTAATTATAAATTGCGAAATATAAATTGTCTTCTTTATATCGATGAACTGTATTATTTGTTTAGATGAACTTCATATTACCAGATGTGAACTGCATATTACTAGATATAAATAAAAATTATTTTTATATGAATTGCATTTTGATTATATATGAACTACATATTAATAAATATGAAGTGCAAAAGAAACATTACAAACTACTTCGTGAACTATATATTATTCTAATATAAAGGGAACATTATTTTAGTCACAAGAACAAAAGCACAATACTCCGAAGACTAATTATCCTGAACATCATTATCCTCCTTAAACTCAACCCCACCACCAGCATACTCGAACAACTGGACTAACGACTAGGAAAACATAAATCATAATCCCAATCACCAAAATCAACAAACCCGACAACAAATGACACTTACATCTTATATATTAACAAGTTTGTTTAATATGTGAACTACGTTTACATATTAATATCTTACACATGTGATCTACTTCTCTAGAATGTGCGAGTCGTTTCTCTTGAATTAGTGAACTGTCTCCTTTGAATGTGTGAATCACGTCTTTTGATGTGTGGACTGTCTCCCTTGAATGGGTGGACTGTCTTTGTGCCTCGCTTGACACATCTGAACTGCCTTCCTTAAATATGTGAACTGCGATTCTTGAAAATATGAACTAAGTCTTTTGTAGATATGAATTGTAAGTGAGACCAAATAAAATATACAACGATATGAAGAGTAAAAAGTATCCAATACGAACTGTTAAAAGTATGCAATATGAACTATGAAGAATATTCAATATGAACCTTGAAAAACACATGTTACTCCTAATTAATATAAAAAAAATAAAATGCTCCCTCTGTCCCATTTTGCATGACTAAGAGTACATGAAACCCCATCGACACTGTATGCCACAAATCAACATTCTTGGACACAATAAAATAGTTATGTATTGAACTCTAGTAATTTTTTACCACATTTTTTATTTGAAGGTTTCATTCGCCAATGTCTTTCGTCGACGATGCTAGTCAATCTTGTAATTTACAATCTCCGTGAAGACAATGAAGTCTAATGCGCATGCTAGGTGTCCATAAATAATAGATTGTACATTGGCCATCAACTTTGAAGTATCACATCCATAGAACTCTTGGAATTTTCGAACAGCTTCACGGATCATGACAATTGAAATGTCATCTGAAATTATATTTTATTTCACAATATAACACAACCAAGACAACCAACTCTTCACCTCACCTGAACAATAAGAAACACCAACATCCAGCGTCGTCTAGTACAAAACAACCCCAACACCAACACCCCTCACCGCTATCTCCCACAACTATTCAAATCTCTAATCCTCTGACCCCATCGCAATTAGAATTCACAACGCCATCACCTCGTCGCCTCTCTCCATGATAAGGATTTCAATTTCGATTCGGATTGGTATCTCGATCTCCTTTTATCGAAAAGATGCAAAATAATGTCGACGTGACCAACATCAGGTCTTCGTCGTAGAATGCGATGATGACCATGTCTTGTCGGACTTTTTTTCTCTTCGAAGAGGATGCGACGTTTACAAGTTTGGTGTCACCAAAAATGAAATCCAATGACGGAGCAAGGGTTCGGGTCAGGGTTTGAGAACGGGTTAGGATATGTGGAAACAACGATGATGATTTTGTTTCTTGAAAACCAAAAATGTGGACAGCTAGGTGGTTGTTTGGCAAGATGGGGTGGTAGGAGGAGAAGAATGAGTCAACGTAGGGTATTAATGTCATTTATCCACTTTTAGGTATCTAGATATTAATGAAAATATGATTGGGTACCTAAATATGATTTGAAATATTTTGGATACTAAAGTATGACTGAAACTTGCTATACGTATTTTAGTGTAATTTTTCGCAAAAAGAAAATCACTACAGGTTTATAATTTCAAATAGTTTTAAATATTCAAAATCTAAAGAAAAAAGGTTTGAAATTTGAAGTAAATGATGAAATAGTGCTATGGGGTCGACCTCCTAAACGAGTTGGGTTGAATCATCCGACCTGGGGATATAATGAGTTGGATAATTATGCTCGTAGACAAAAGGATCAAATCCTATTGGGTTCTAAATTTTTAACCCTATTGCGGGTTGCGGATAACCCGATCAACCCAACAATTTATAAAAAAAAACACGATATGATATTATGAATAAAAGACATAAGTACATACTAGATATATAACATGTTTTAATCATCGAATTAAGCCTATCAGATAATATTGATTCTCATTAGAAATAATTGAAGTTTTACTATGCTAGCAAGAGCATCAAAAGTGTGATTTCTAACATCAACAATAGAGGTTATCAATTTCAAGATATTTTTGGGTAACATAGAAACAAGCGCACTAACGCATACAACCCTTACAAAACACATCATTTAATGATCCCATGAGTTACTAAACAACACAATAACATATCTTCTTTTTTTCATCAATTCCAACATTCGCTAGATTCAATATCTCGATCACTAAAGTTAGGAAAAAAATGGATTCAATTATCGATCTAAAATTGGATAAGTAAGAAATGAATAACATGCATAACGCAGCCAATGAACAAGGACGAAGAGTCAAATTCAAGCAAATGAGAAGGACGAAGGAACAGTAGAAAGCATACGACAAAGTAGGTTATTAATTGAATATTGAATCTGTAACGTTCCGAAATCCGACATATTTAACACGTGACATTATATCTTGATAGACTCAATCCATGACAATGTCAAATAACCTAAACTGGTTTTGTAGGTATAGAAGTTAAGAAAAGTTATCAAATCATTATCATTATAAACTCGAATGATATTACATTACCTCACAAATATATTATCCAAATATCTATAAGTGGTTCCCAACCAAATTATATTATGTAGCATTTATTACATATTGAACAGTGAGGTAATTAAGTACATGCATAGAATTTCACTCTACCGCTATAGTATCGCAGTGTGGTGGATTTGCAAATAAAACACATAACCCGTGAGCTAAAAGTTTAGTAACCAAAAGTATATGTATTCGATTTGTAGGGTACTCCCCCGATTATGGCGATTGATGAGTATCTGTAAAATATTTTCTAGTAGCCATAGGAAAATATGGACGTCACATCAAACAATAAACGTAATTATAGCTTATACGTCTTTATCCTTTTTTATGATCTTTTACTTACTTAACCATCGTAAGTCTATGTCCCAACATGAATGATAGAACTCAACGCGAAAAAAAAGATGAAGAAAGATTTTTGAAATATAGACACTCATTTGGGTCAAGTTCTCAATCACATATCACCCACCAAAATAATTTGAAAACCCTTTGTCTTTTGTGAAAGTGTATGTTTTTCATAAATATTACGCGTGATTTAGGTTTGCGATCCAAAGTCACTACGTCTTTTGTGTGTACTTCGGTTTGCTAAATCCCCACTTACACGCCCTAGGTTTCCCTGTAGAAGGTAGCCTTACACCCAATCGATCGATATTCTGACACGCGACTACTTATCGCTGCGCATACGAAGAGAACCACATGACTAGCTAGATTTAACGTCTGACTCACTCAAGCCTGTTTTGAACCCTAGTAGAGCCAAAAAAACCTATCCCTGTGAATCCACTATGCTACTCATCGATGATAACGGACTTCTTCGGTTATCATTAGTTTGTTATTATGTTTGTTGTTGTGTTCCATACAAACACACTACCTTTATCGTTTCACATGTATAACATATGTATCACAAACGTTATTTATCATTCTTTACTATTTCTCTCTTCCATGGTATTATATTATATTAGATCTATCATTTTTGTTTAGAGTAAGGTCCGATCACTTATGAGTTTTGACATATGTTATAACAGTGTGAGTTTTGGAGATCGTTACAACAATGTGAGTTTTGACATGATACGTATATATCTGAAACTTAAATTCGTGATAACTTGTGATTTAGAGATCAGATTAACGTATTGTTAGTGACGTTGGATTCCTTGATTCGTCTTCTTAGTCGTGATATCAAGCTCACTGATTTTGATGCAATATGAAGATGGTACCGTGATGCGAAGTGTAAGTGTTATATAACGGAGAGTGTGAGTTTGAGAAAAAAAAGTGAGAGAATGATGGTGAAAAGAGGAGTTGAGTGGAGGGTTGATGATTGAAAGAAGGTGGAAGTGGTTGTGATGGATGATGAGTAGGAGGTGGTTATGGTGGCAAGTAGCGAGTGGGAAATTATGAGTGAGTGGTAAGTGAAAATGCTGAATATGAAATATTAAGTGGGAAGTGTTGAGTGAGATGTGATGTGGATGGTGAGTGAAGGAAGATGACCGGTGGTGTTTGATGAAATAAAGAAAAGGGTGAATGGTGGGATATGGTTTATGTGTTTAAGATATTATGATATTACATATATCGTATTTATAACAGTCTCGCATAATTTTATCGTAAAAAATTATTTCATTTAGATCGTAACGTTTCAAATATTTTATTAGAACCTTCTACCAAAGAAAATATTATTTTTGAGAATAAAATTTTTACAGGTTTACGAGACTCCTAATTCCGTAACGAACGTTACATGTGTCACACTTTGTAACTTTAGTTACTTGTGATATTTTTAATCCCATTTATTATAGACATATGCTTAACATTTATTTTTTTAATATTTATTCATCCCAAAATTCTCGGATATTATAGAATTAATGTGATAACGATATAAATAAAAGTAAATCTGCCTGTCATTTTTTTTAAAAAAAAAAACCAATAAATCTTAACTAAATAAGACAATTGAAACCTACAATCTAATTTGTCGAGTCAATGCGATAGCCACCATATTAATGCTACAACATCTTCTTCTAGGAAAAATGACATTCAACCCCGTGGAGTATTGAGGCATGACACACAATACTTGTCAAGTTTAAAAATATACATTAATCTCTTTATCGTAAAAAAATCATATTAAGGATAAGTTTTCGATTATTCTCAGATTGTTTTGTCATCATGTCATGGAAATAGTTTTACAAAATGTTCTTATCGATAGTAGTAATCCCATTAATATATATTCTATCATCGACAAACATGAAATCAATGAAATATAATAGTAGTCGATGGGCTCCTTTTTGGGTCAATCAATCTCGTATTTGGTCAATCGATCCTATAATTAGATTGTATGTTGAGTATTAAACATCGGAGTGTATAGAATACATAACAAATTTCCCTTGACACGGCTAGTCAGTTTACAAAAACGTTAAGAACATGTTTGATATCATTTTTGTTTTTGATTTTTTTTTCGTTTTACTGATTGATAAAACAAGAGTGTTTGTTTTTTATTTTTAAAACTGAAACGAATAAAACAGAAATAGAAAAAAAAAATTTCTATTTTATCTGAGTACAATATTGATTTTAAGATCTACCCCATATAAAATCATTGTATTTTAAAAAATAATTTTAATTTTCAATATTAATTTTTTTATTTTTTAATTAATTTTTATAATTTTAAATAATAATATCAAAAAATTCTTAAATTTACCCAAACGCTTTGTTCTTCGAGCTTAAAAGTTTTATATGTCATCAAAATGTTTGATCCATGTCTGTGGGAGACTCTTCTTGATCCAATCCATGAAAGTTCTCATAAGGAAAAAGAAAAAGGAAAGGGAAGTGAGGTCAGCCCATCATGCCTAGAGGAAAATATCTGCCCCATCATCAAATAAAGACAAGAAGAGAGCATTCTCATTTCTCCACCGTAGACTCCTCAGCATCTTCCCATTCGTCCAATGCAAATCCCTTCATATATTTCATTCCTCTTTCACAAAAATGCAAACTACACTAACAATAACAATCATCTATCCGGATTCTTCTCATGGATAGAGTATTAGTGTAAAAACGGATGAATATATACACATTTTTATTCTTATATAATATTATCTTCATTTGGAAATGATGGTATCTTTTGATCATGATAATAAAATATTTTGAGTTACGAATTGTTCATAATATAACCAAACAAAGTTTTCTTTAAATTCATTGTGAAATTTTAAAAATAATTCAATTTATATATTATAATTCTGGGTCAATTTTTTTGACGAAATATATCAAATATAATTACTGAGTATCCATTATTTGTTTGTGATTATATGACAAACACCAAAATTTAAAGGAAATGATAAGATGTTTTGAATCGCTAATCAGTATATTGCAAACTCGTAGTTTCTACACATTTTTAACGTTTTTCATTACTCATTCATTTTCATTGACTTATTTCATGCTTTTGTGATAATTATCTACTAAAAGTATCTTTTAGTGATTATCATTCAGCCGCACCACAACACCAGAACCCACCCATCCCATGGCTCATGTGGTTTCCTCGTGAATGTATTGAAATCCAATATGATAATTCACCTGAGCAAAATCCAAATCCAAATCCGTATCCAATTTTACAAGTTTAAATCAATGGGCAATTCTATATTATTATTCCCATTGTACTAATATAATTATTTTTTCCCTGTATTAAATCAATGATGATTGCACAGGCATGTTGGTCTGGTGAGGGTTTACTCTGAGAAATAGAGTGGATTTGGCAACAGCCATGGATGGAATCTTGCAACAATCACAGAGTCTCTTCACTTGCAGGCCACAAATCAGCAACAATTGCCAACTTCATGTCAAACCCTTTTTTGGGTTCTTTCTCAAACCTGTAAAAAGTTTCCTCCATTTTCACTTTTCATTCCCATTTTTGCCCTTTTGGGTGTCTTTGATGAGTTCTTGTTTGTGGGTTTTTGTTGATTTGATAATTGGAGTGCGGGATTTGGTTTGAATTCTTGGATTTGGGTTTGGATATGATGATTCATGATTGTGATTCTTGATTGTGTTGTGGGGTGATTTTTGACTGTGTGGTGGGATTTGGAGATGGGTTCGATGAGTGTGAAATGATGCAATTATTGATATGGGTTTGGTCGGGACTCGCCTTAAATGGTAATGTCATGATAACTTGAAGAGTAATAGAAGTGGATTTGGATTTGTTCAGGTGAATGATTTGAGGATTGGATCACATTTGGGATTCTAGATACGTGTATTTAGCAGCATCGTCGGTATCACCATTGTATATTACTTTCCCCCAGGGGTTCTTTCGATGAGCGGTTTGAAGATAGGCTATATCATAATAGCATGAAAATGCCGATATTCATGGTAGCCCTTTTGTATCGGCGAAGGGATCCTCTTAAACTAGTGCTCTTTGGTAGATTTTCGAACCAACAAATTCTCGGTCAAGGTATAATAAGGAAAAGCACAATTGATGAACTTTTGCCATATAGAACTAATGGGGTTGAAGGTAGTGCATCTTATGCTGGTAGTGGCTGATTCCCTCATATTGCTCTGCTGCTGTTCTTCATTGTCCATTCGGTGAGTAAATTGTTGGATCCACTTTGTGCTTTAATGTTTCTGTATATGGCAATTACCGCTAAGTTCATGCTGGAAATCATGGGAGTCCACCCGAATTGGCAATTATGCCTGCTGGATTGTACGCAGCTTTGACTTGTTGCAATATTATGGATGCTTTACTTTTTGGATATGTTCAGTCCCTGCAATTGAGAAATGAAGCGCGGATGTGTTTAGTCCCTGCAACTGAGTAGTGAGGCGCATGGATAATTAAGCTGTCCTTATCAAATATCACATTGATACGAAAGTAGAGTAGCATTGATGGACCACATCAGATTCTTGGACACTATATGCTGATGGATGATCCTGCATGAAGTTCTATATTTTTGTCTTTCTCGTGCCATTCGCTTGTAATCTTGCTTTTTTGACATTCTGCTGCAGCCACATTCTTCGAAGAAAGAGTTTACACGCCATGGCTTATCCCTTAGAATATCAGCAAGTGCGGGTTAGTTTTTTTCCCCCTTCTAGTTTCTACCTATTTTGTTAGTGTGCACACCCTTGCTTTGTCTATTGCATCTTTTTATTGATTGCATCTTTGTAACTTATATGCTGCACTCGTAGACTTTCAGAAGAAAAGACAGAAAAAAGTGTCGACATCCCGGCCAAGAACCGCAGCTCCAGCGAAGGGATTTTCCCCAAAAGCTCCTACAGGAACAGGCTTACAAAAGCAAGATGGAAGGAACAAAGGACAGGATGACAGTATGCCTACAGCCTCTTCTGTGGCCTCTGCGCTTGATGACGTAAAACCAGAAACTTCTGATAGCGGTGAACTAATAGGAAGTTCTCAGGAATTGAGAATTGATGGGGAAATTGATAACACCAATGGGAAAGTCGGCGAAAGATCAACAGTGAATGAATCCGTGGCTATTGTTAGTGAAAGTCAGTTCGTGGGTGACGAAAGCATTGTCAGTCTTGACAAGTCCAAAAATGCAGGTGCTCTGGTCGAAGCTGAAGTTGGTACAAGTGCCATTGTTGAGATAGGTTTAGAAAAGAACGATTTAGATATTGTTCAGGTATGCCCTGTTGCAAAAGGAGAGATAAGCCTTGGAACTGTTGAATCAGTTTCTGGAATCGAAGCAACAAGACATGAAAGTGTTAGTGTTGAAGAAAGCTTGGAGAAAGTTGTGGCGTTGCTCAAAGCTGATGCTGAAACTGCACTAGTGAACATGGAGATAGAAGCCAAGAGTTTGGCGCCCACTTTCATTTCAGAAGTTAGTGAAGCCATAGAAGCTGCTGAGGATAAAGTGATAACTGAAGTCAGAGGCTTTGAAAATGTTGGACGACTTGTTACCAGTGATAAACCACGTTCAATAATACCTTCTTTTGAAACTTCATTGTCTGAGGGACGTTTAGGAGGGGAAGTCAGAGGCTTTGAAAATGTTGGACGACTTGTTTCCAGTGATAAACCACGTTCAATAATACCTTCTTTTGAAACTTCATTATCAGAGGGACGTTTAGGAGGGGAAGTTGCGGATATTATAGACGCCTTTGATGCTTTGGGAACTATTGGGATCAGTGAAGCGCAGGCCATCATAGCTCAAGTTGAAAAAAGAGTTGAAGGTGATGAAGGAGTTGATAATGATGGAATCTACTCAAGAAGTGAAACAATGATAGCCGACAATGATCAGAGATCATCAGTCACGAAGGGAGGTGATGGTAGAGGGGAAGGTGAGGTAAATTTACCTAAATTTGATGCAACAGCTGCATCAAATGCGCCCACTAAGGAAAATGAAGTTGCTGATTCTTCCGAAAGGTTGAAGCAAGAGATGGAAGCAGCAATGCGTAGGCAAGTACTTGAAGAACTAGCACAGGAGAACTTCTTCAAAAGTAACAAATTGTTTACCTATCCTAAGGTGGTAAAAGCTGGGGAAGATGTTGAAGTATTCCTCAACAGAAGTCTTTCCCCTCTTAAAGATGAACCAGAAGTATTGATCATGGGAGCATTCAATGACTGGCGATGGAGATCGTTTACAACAAAGTTAAACAAGAGTAATCTCGATGGTGATTGGTGGTCTTGCCAGATTCGTGTTCCTGAGGAGGCATACATAATAGATTTTGTGTTCTTTAATGGGAGAAATGTATATGACAATAACGACGGAAAAGATTTCCACATAGCTCTTGAGGGTGGCATGGATCCATCTGATTTTGAGGATTTCTTGCTCGAGGAAAAACAACAAGAGCTTGAGAGACTTGCAAGGGAGCAGGCTGAGAGGGATAGAAAAGCGGAAGAGCAGAGGCGGATCGAAGCAGAGAAGGCTGCAAGTGAGGCAGATAGAGCTCAGGCAAGGGCAGAAGTTGAAAGACAGCGAAATAACTTGCAAGAAATGATTAAGAAGGCCCCAACCTCTGTCGCCAATATATGGTACTTCGATCCTCCGGAGTTTGACTGTGGGGATTTGGTCAAGTTATTCTACAACAAAAACTCTGGTCCGCTTGGTCGATCCGATGAAATATGGGTTCATGGGGGTCATAATGGTTGGCAAGAGGGTTTGTCAATTGTTGCTAAGCTTGTAAAGTCTTCAAGAACAGATGGTGAATGGTGGTATGCTGAAGGTATGCTTGACGTTCGGTTAGTGAAATAATTCATTAAATTTTTGTAGATTGAGATGATTTTGACACAGTTGTGCATTTGCATAGTTACTGTACCTGATCGAGCATTCGTCTTGGATTGGGTCTTTGCCAATGGGCCACCACAAAAGGCATCGGTATATGACAATAATAATCGCCTTGATTTCCATGCTGCTACTCTGAAATCCGTTGCTGATGAGTTGTATTGGGTAGAGTTAGAACAAGTTATTTTTAGGAAACTTCAGGAGGCGCGGAGGGTAAGAGAAGAGGCTATTTGTGCCAAGGCAAGTCCCTGAATTGATTAAATTTTATGTTTGCTTAACAATTTCATTTGTGATTCCTTTGGTTATTCTCTTTGTTCTGTTCTGCTGCATGATTCATGGACAGACCTGATTCCTTTCAAGTATTCCACATTGTGGCAATCGACGGCAAACTTGTAATATTCTTAATCTCTAAATATCGACAGGGAGCTTCTCCCGCCTTGAAAAAATGATTGTAAACTAGTTTTATGCATTCATACTTACTGGTCATAAAGTGACCTTGTGCTGGACATGAACCTTTTTTTTATTTTTTTTGTGCTAAATTTTTGCCGGTCGCACTTCCTCCATTCCACCCAGCATTGTTTTTTGGGGCTTTTTAGTTCCCTTGCACTATGTTTGCAGACCTTCCAAATTTCATTGTTATATTGAGAAAGAGCTTTGCAGTAAGAGTCCACATGAGGGTTTGTTTTCGAAGACGGATATGAATTGATGTAACAGGAGCTATAATCAAATTCATCCTTGGTTTGTGTCTCTTTATTAAATCATGTAAACATTTTGGGTTGGGGTGTTGTCTTGTCCGAGATTTCGTTGTAATATTATCGTGTGTGGGTACATCAGAGTTGTTTCATGAAGCCAAAACTCAGCAACCTCTCTTTCTTTTAACCTTCTCCTTTGACTGATTCCTACAGGCCGAAAAAACTGCTCGCATGAAAGCTGAGATGAAAGAGAAAACTCTGAAGAGGTTTCTGCTGTCTCAAAAGCATATCGTTTACACGGATCCTCTAGAACTTGAAGCTGGGAAAGCTGCCACGGTGTACTATAACCCTTCCAACACAGTTCTAAATGGGAAACCTGAAGTTTGGTTTAGGGGTTCATTTAACCGTTGGACACATCAAAAAGGTCCTTTGTCACCTCAGAAGATGGTACCAGGCGAAAACGGTTCTCATGTGAAGACAGCAGGTAAGTTTGAGTTACTACTTCTTCGTTGTTTCTTATATCTACTTGAACAGAACCAAAGAAGTTCGCTTCTCAGTGCCTCATAGTCATAGGATCAAGTTTATGCAGGCTGATTATATGATGAAGTGGACAAAGGCCCGGTCAAGCAACTTTCTGAAAATTTTAGGCTGTTTTTGTTTGTTTGTTGATAGTTATTACTTGTCCTTGACGTGGATGAATGAATGGCTTGTTTTTGTAGTCAAGATTCCACTCGATGCATATGTGATGGACTTTGTATTCTCTGAGAAGGAAGATGGTGGAGTTTTTGATAATAAAGATGGTATGGATTACCACGTACCTGTATATGGCGGAATCACAAAGGAGTCACCGATGCATATCGTACATATTTCTGTTGAAATGGCCCCTATTGCCAAGGTATATCTTTTATTGCCTATGTTCTCTAACCATTTTGGATCATTCCCAAGGTATTTCTTTGATTGATGTGATACTGATGTCAATGTAGTAAACTTTCACAGGTTGGAGGGCTTGGAGATGTAGTTACTAGCCTGTCTCGTGCCGTTCAAGATTTAAACCATAATGTTGATATTGTTCTCCCCAAGTACGATTGCATGAATGCCTCACATGTAAGAGTTTTCTTTTCTCCCTTCCCTTGGGATAAATCTGGCTTTTCGCCACTTACATTGATGGATCACCCTTTTCTTAAAAAATTTGATTGCAATCACTTTCTTGATTGTTCTTGTACTTCCTTTGAATTGATGCAGATAAAGGACTTGCATTACCAAAGAAGCTATTCATGGGGTGGGATCGAGATCAAAGTCTGGTTCGGAAAAGTTGAAGGCCTCTCTGTCTACTTTCTTGAGCCTGTGAATGGGTAATTAAAGTTTGGGTGATGTTATGTGTTCGTTGAATGCTGTGGGCAGCTGCTGTTTCATGCGACTTAACTGTTATTTCTTTTGTCTCTTGACCTTTTATTTTTGCTCAAAATATCCACATTTCTTGTTCTGCTTGAGTTCCATATCGAAAAGGATTTATTTTTTAATTAGTGGTAGTGTTGCTACTGTGTTAGATTAGTTCATTACATGTCTGCTTATTTTAATAGTCACCAATACAATCATATGGGTGGTCACCGATGCTGGATTTTCTTTGTTTTACTTAGGTTCTTTTCGGTTGGTTGCATTTATGGTCGGAACAATGATGCACAGAGATTCGACTTCTTTTGCCATGCTGCACTGGAGTTTCTACAGCAAAGTGGATTTCATCCTGTAAGTACCTTTGCTTTGGAATAAGATTCTGCCTCCTGACACTCCTGCTTGTACTCTTATATTCTCATCAACTGAGTATACAATGTGGTTGGTGCTGATAAACTTGTATATATCTGTCGTGCTTTTGAGCAGGATATAATTCATTGTCATGATTGGTCGACTGCTCCCGTTGCTTGGCTGTTCAAGGATCATTACGTGCAGTATGGCCTTACTAAGGCTCGTGTTGTCTTCACCATTCATAATCTTGAGTTTGGGGCTGGTCTCATTGGAAAAGCCATGACTTATGCAGATAAAGCTACAACAGTGAGTTCATTATGATAAAGCTTTCCTTGCTGGTTTTTTTTTTCCCTTTCTTCTTTTCTGTTTTTTGATGCACTGTTTGTTATTCCATGTCATTCTTTATGGTACTTTCTTTTTGCTGTTTCCGTGGGTCTGTGATGTGCCAGTAAACTTCTTTTATTAATATTATTATTTTTACCAGGTTTCTCCTACATATTCGAAAGAGATCGCAGGAAATCCTGCAATAGCTCCTTATCTTGGCAAGTTTTATGGGATTCTGAATGGGATTGATCCAGATATTTGGGATCCTTTCAATGACAAATTCATTCCTGTAAGCATCACGCTCTTGCATTGTCGCTGTGTTTGTAGTGATCTTACTTTCACGGGCTACCCAATCTTACCACTTTGAGCATAAAAGTCACAGTAGTTTTATTGGTGTCTCATATGTATGTTTGATCATGCATGTTGCTTCAGGTACCTTACACGTCAGAGAACGTGATTGAAGGTAAACAGGCTGCCAAGAGAGCGTTGCAACAACGACTTGGCATAAAGGTTGCTGACATTCCGGTAGTTGGAATCATAAGTCGGCTAACTCATCAAAAAGGAATTCACCTTATTAAACATGCTATTTTTCGCACCTTGGAGCGAAATGGACAGGTTAGTTTGCATTCTTATTCCAGAAGCTCCCTTTGAACTCAATAATTGGTCAATTAGTTCATTGTCGAAGTAATATTCCCGTTTTGCGTCTGTATATAATCCATAGTCTTACGGTCTTGTAAAAAGAGCTTCATTATTAATGGCAGGTTGTGTTGCTCGGTTCAGCTCCTGATCCTCGTATACAAAATGATTTTGTTAATCTGGAGCACGAGTTACGGACATCACACAGTGACCCTGCTCGCCTTGTTTTGACTTATGATGAACCTCTCTCGCATTTGGTAACCTTAACCTTCTGGATGTCTTTCTTATTTATTGGGCCTGCTCTGCCTTTTCATGCGCTTGCTCGTTTAATGTCAATCACAGATTTATGCTGGCGCTGATTTCATTATTGTCCCTTCGATATTTGAACCGTGTGGACTTACTCAACTTGTGGCTATGAGATATGGCTCCATCCCAATAGTCCGTAAAACTGGAGGTAGGCAAATGAACTGCTCCAGGATTCTAGCACGTTTAAAGACTTTTAAAAAATTTCTTCTGATGCAATTTTTTTACTTGTATATCTGTTCTCAGTGTGCATAACCATTAACCATGATGCTCAATGCTCATTCAAAATTCTTTTGTTTCATTTTCATGCAGGACTTTACGACACTGTATTTGACGTTGATCACGACAAAGAGAGAGCACAAGCTCAAGGTCTTGAACCAAATGGCTTCAGTTTTGAAGGAGCTGACACTGCTGGTGTTGATTATGCTCTCAACAGGTAGCAAATGCGCACATAAACACATAATCACATATACTCAGGATTAACGACCAAACAAGTCTTTATCTTATTATACGGGGATGTTACATAACACACACACATATATACTAATTACATAGATCCCATAGATACTAATTGGGTTGATTAATTTTCTCGTGATCCAGGGCAATATCTGCATGGTACAACGGTCGGGAGTGGTTCAACTCCTTGTGCAAGCGCGTGATGGAGCAAGACTGGTCGTGGAACAGACCTGCTCTCGACTACCTGGAGCTTTACTACGCAGCCCGAAAGTGAACCATCATACGTGGGATGAATCTTATTTTGTACGAAGGTCCTAGGCGCTGTTACTACGGATCAAATTTGTACAGGTTCTATTTGTTTAATTAGCTTATGTGGTTATCTACTCGAAATAAAATGCTCGTCGGAATAAGTGTGAAGTTGTTACGTTACATAGGTAGTGCTCATATAACATGCCTGTTGATTCTTTTGGTGGCACAAAAGGATGGGTCAGCGGAAATGAAATCTTTAGAGCAGAGCTTCATATTTAGTGGGATTTTTCTCATATTTTGTTATCAATCCATATCTCAAATTTCGCACATCCCCGTTTGTTGCAAATTAACCAACAGAGAGACTATTTCCAAGACTCTTTCGTACAACCACGAACCATCGGTGTGCCGATTGTTACGAACATATCAGTTGAATGAGTTCATGAATGACATCAGCTTACATATAGCGGACAACATCGTGGAACTTTATGGTTTTTATTTTGATTTCGTTATATGACTTTGCTTTTGACTCATCAGTCTTCATGCATGTTTCTGTTTTAATATGCTCAAGTATCGTAGTTTTTTTTCCGAGGAATAATTGGAACTATGCAAATCGAGGCACATCGATTCGGAACTCCACACTAACAGCTTGTCACCCCCTTCAGGGACATCCGATGAAATTGGAAAATTAACTATTGCATCTTTACTAGGACTAAATGTATGAAATTAGCACAAAAGACCATGCATCTAATCTTAGACAACTACCATAAAAACCCAAAAATATAAGGAGATCTCTCATCACCACCTACGAATGGTGGCTTTTCAATGAATGACTGATGAGTACACAGTCACACCCACCAATATCGATGTGGGTCATCAAAATTCTTCTCTCTTCTCCCCAAATTCAACTCCATTTTCACCATTTTCACTACCCATTTGTTAATTCAACAAAAATGTCGGTGAAAAGGAGAGTTGGAGTTGGTGGAAGTGAGCAAAATCCAAGTTCAAGAAACGTTGTGAATAGAAAAATGGCGATTTTGTTCTGCATTGGTAGCTTCTGTGCTGTTGTTTTCTTCACTAATAGGTAGTTTTTTCATCTGGGTAATTGTGGTTTGGGCTCAATTGTTCGGTGTTTTTGGCGGATTGGATGTTGTTGTGTTGGTGGGTTAGGGTTTATGTGTGGTGAATCATGGTGGGTTGGTGATTTTTTGTGCGTTTTTTGTTGTGTTTTGATGTGGGATTGTGTTATGGTGTTTTAATAGGGAAGTGGGCAAGGTTTGATTTGTGTGATCAATGTTGTTGGTTCATTTGTGAATTGTGAATCTAGTTGCCCTGCTCATTGTATTTGTTCATTCTCCTTTGGCAATTTTTTTCTAATGGAGTTAAAACTTTTCCTGTTTTCTCAGTGCTTATACTCTGTATAGGTTGGAGGATTCAAGATTTGGATCATTTCTCGATGCAAGTCATATTAATGGATTTCTAATGAGTTCGAGTGTATTAGAATACAGTCTCTTAATTATGTAATAGGTGTAAGTTTGTGTACATCTTGCTCTCCCGAGATCCCGAAGAGATGTCCAGCATTTTCATCATCTTTTATAGCCCAGTTTTCTCGGTTCTCTTGTGAATTGCATTTCCTGTCAACACGAATGTTAAAGGTAATGGCAGCTAAAGAAAATGTAATGTGAAAGAATGATGCCCTCTACTGGAAACTTGATTAGATCCAAGGATAGTGCTTGGCCTCTTTCTTAATGGCCTCATCAAGTTGCTCCATTTAGATATTCGATCATTTTGTGTTGAACGGCCGAAATTGTTTCGACATTGTCTGACTCAGGATGTTTATGGTGCCTGAAGCAAAAGATAGAGAAATTACTGAAGATGAATGGAAGTCATCTGGCCATTACTCAGAACAACTGATACAAGTATTCTACTTCTTCCAATCTATTGTCAAGTTGAGTCAATGAATGAACTTATACACTATGCATAATTGTTCTTTTTACCTATGAATTATTTCTTGAAGCAGAAACTTGCAAGGCGTGAATCCAGTATCATTCGTATGGAATCCTCGATGGGAGACGGTATCCTGCAGTAAGCCTCGCCTTTTCTCTCTTTTCTCCTCCCCTCTCTTCTTTTTACCCATTAATATTTGGCAATCTTTCTTTCTTGGGCTGATGTGTAGTACGCTAGAGAAAACAATATCAAACTTGGAGATGGAACTAGCGACGGCAAGATCATTACAGGATATGATGACGAACGGATCTCCATTATCAGCTGCTGTATCAACAGTGAAAAGAAAGTACTTGATGGTTATAGGGATTAATACTGCTTTCAATAGCCGGAAACGAAGGGACTTAATTCGTGCTACATGGATGCCTCAAGGTGTGCTTTGTTTCAGCGTTCTAGCTGATTCCTCTTTTGTTGGATTGGATATAATATCAACCATAAAGATTCTTCTCTTGGTAAACAGGTTACAAACGGAGAAAACTGGAGAACGAGAAAGGCATCATCATACGCTTTGTTATTGGCCGCAGGTAGGCTATACTTCTTAAATCTAATTGAAACTCTAATTGTGTCATGATAGTTGTTCGCTATCAACATACTTTATTCCTTAGTTTATATGCGAGGCGTGAAGTATCGCTTCTAATCATGTGTCATACTCTTGTCGATAGTTCAACTTTAAGTGGGATTTTTGATAGAGCAGTGGAAGCAGAGGACAGTAAGCATGGAGACATTTTATTGCTGGTGAGCTTTTTGATCAACATCATCGGCAGCATCATACAGATATATCGAAGTCCCTTTAGGTGGGGTCAGTTTCTTGGATCCTTTCATCCGTTTGCGTACAGTATAGTGTCTTCGAGATGCTACATTCAGTAATTCCATTTCTTTCACTTGAAGATTTGCAAGAGGTTGCTGCTCCTGTGCACTTGTCTTAATGTTGTATTCGAATCCTATTTTATCATCTCACTCCAAGTTTCAGTCGGTCCCCTATGTATTTTTCCCCTTATATATTAAGTAGTCTGATATATTCTAATAGGTTCCTTCATATGACCTGAAAAGAGCATATTCTATTTCAACTAATCTCAGATGACTTCGCTCATCTTTTTCGCACTCAGCATGACTATTTTCCGTAGAAGTAGGGAGAACATTAATTTTTCAGTTGAAGAATTTTTATAACATACAATATGCTGCTTTCTTTTTGTCTATATGAATAGGACCATGTGGAAGGCTACATGGAACTCTCGGCGAAGACAAAAGCATACTTTACGACAGCAGTTGGTCTTTGGGATGCCGATTTTTACATCAAGGTGGACGATGATGTGCATGTAAACTTAGGTATCTTGAAAGGTTTCAAATGTTCATGAATCAGCATTTGTACACATATCTCAGAAGTAGGAAAAAGGGAATTGATTGACCCTTGGTTGTCAGCTTCATGTGTGCTCTCTGTTGCAGCAACACTTGGAAACACATTGGTCAGATATCGCCTGAAGCCAAGGGTGTATATCGGTTGTATGAAATGCGGTCCAATTGTGGCACGCAGGTAAGTTGATCACATGAACTTACATAGCTTATTTGAGCATGAATGATAAAGCATGGTTCACATACGTTTGTGCAGGGGAATGAGATACCATGAGCCAGAGCACTGGAAATTCGGGGGTGAAGGAAACAGATATTTTCGACATGCCACAGGACAGTTGTATGCTATTTCAAGGGACTTGGCTACTTATATAGCCATAAACCAGTTGAGTTTTATCCTGAATTTCTACTTTGCGAAACAATTTTTTTCCCATTCATTTTGAATCGTCGTCTTTCATTCCAGAAATTTGTTGCACAAGTATGCTAATGAAGATGTCTCGTTGGGATCATGGCTCATTGGACTTGATGTGGCTCATGTTGATGATCGGAGCCTCTGCTGCGGCACCTCACCTGGTAGGCCTCATTTGAGCTCTAATTTATCTTGCAGATTCTTACAGGATAATGTTAAAACCGGGTGCTAATTTGCACTCAAAATGCATAGTATTAGAATATAGATCACCGCTTAGATGGATAGGCTGGAAAAAGCACATTTTCCAGGTTAACGTTGCAGATTCGGCCAAGAAGGTTGTTGCAAATAGTAAAATTTGAACTCTGACCGTCAAAATGGTTGATAAACATTATATCAGCTGGGTATATTCTTTTCTGATTACTTTCAAGTTTTTTCGCTAATGAAAAAAATTTGGAATTGGGTAGGGATAAAGAATGTGATTTGCTCAATGGTTAAAAAAAAAAGAATGTGATTTGCTATATTAGTTCATGTTATTGTTGGTGATGCAGATTGTAAGCTGAAAGCTCGGGGAGGCAACTTCTGTGCAGCTTCCTTCGATTGGAACTGCAGCGGTATCTGTCGTTCATCCGAAAGAATATATGAAGTTCATCAGCGATGCGGCGAAGGCGAGCAAGCTGTGTGGAACACCAGGTTCTGAACTTAGAATTCGGAATACAGAAGTATGAAATTCAAGAAAAGTTCCTTCTCAAGAAGTTAATGGTCTTTTATACTCAAAGGAGCATATGCATATTGTATACATATTAAGTAGCAAGCAATGACTGAAGCTGTTTTGCTTCTGGGTTTTTCCCATTTTAGAGAAAGGAGATTGATCCCAGAAGCTGGATAATGAATCCAAAAGAACTCATTGTATTCATAACACTGTATGAGTTAGGATATATCTAATCCATCATAGATTCATAATAAACAAAAATCTAAGTTACTTTCACCTCATTCATTTTAGGTCATATTATCTTATTTGTCATTATTTTCTCGGTCATCACACCATCACCCTAGTGAATTTACATTCAAGGTGAAAACTTGGTGATTTATTTGATAATGAAAGAATATACTTATTAACTAAATATTCGAGACGTTTAGTTTTGATTCTTAACAATATCAGAAAATTTATTTTTTACCAGAGGATAGAGTATATAAAATAATATATCATTATTATTGTTTCATGATAATTTCATTTTAAGAAGTATCGAAATACATGTCATTGTAATTATTTTTGTCGAAGAAAATAATATTTTATATGTTATCAGAGTAGAGTAAAGAATATCATATTAAATATAACTTACTTATACCATGTTACCAATCTTGGAATTGGTTCTTTTTATCAAACTATGCTTTTTATCACATCATATCTGTAACAATTTTCTTTTTTGAGTTATCCATATTAATTATATTATTATTATTTTTTATAAAATTTCACATAAATTATATATAATAATATATTCAACTAATTCATTCTCAATTGTTACAATAAACCTATTATTATTTTTAAAAAAAATTAATATTTCTCTATCAAATTATACAAAAAATCAACATATGTAAAATTACGCGTCGTATAAAACTTTTATAAACAATATGGGATCAAATAATACAAAGTATTAGGAGTATTACTAGATTTTTGGATTTTTTTACTTAACTTAAAAAATGGAAAAGAATGTTTCTTTTACTAATGAAGCAAAGCACACAAGGGATATCTTGTGATTTCAGCAAAATCCAATCTCACCCAACAAAAAAACCCTTGCGTATCACATTGCCACATATATATAAACAAACACAAGTCACTTTCTTTTTCTTTGATTTAGACGTATAATTACTCTTCTCATCGGTGCTTCAAAACCCTGAAAAAATCATCAACCCCTTATCGTGTCCAGGTGATGAATCTCTTTAATAAGTAATCAAATTCAAAACTTTGATTGTGAATCTTGTGCCCTTTCGAGAATCAAATTCTGGGTTTTGATTCTCTTGTTGGATAGTTTTGTGGGTAGTGAGTATTGTTTTGATGTGAGGTTTGGTATGTTTCTTCGGTGTTTTGTGTTCTCAGGTTGTGATCGGAGTGTTGTTGATCGAGAGATGGCGAAATCGAAGGGTTATTTCAAGTTGGATTTTCCTTTTGGTGGGTTTTCTTCGGTTTGGTGATTCGAAATTTTTGTTTTTTAATGGGTTTTCTATGATTTGTTGATTTTGATACGTTTGATCGATGTCAGTGATGGATCGTTGTTGATTACGATGAAGGGTTATGTGAGACTGGTTTCTTTTGTTCTATTTTTGTTGAAAGTTGTGTTCTTTTGTCCTGGTAATGGAGATTGGAGTCTTTAAGTACCAAAAATAGAGATTGGTGATGTTCATCCCGTTGAATGAATTGGGTTTCTTGAATCATAAATGTGATTTCTGTCTGTGGTGAACTGAGTATCCAGTTCGATTTGTGTTCTGTTTTCTTTTCTTTTGTTTTATTCCTTTTAGTCGGAAATGTAGAATGTGGTGGGATGGATTGGTTCTGGGGCAAATATGTTTGGTTCGAATGTTGTGTTTCCTCTCTGAGCATTTGTTGTTTGCAGTAGTTCAATTGGGATGTGCTAATTGAGGTTCTTACTCAGGCCGCAGTTTGTATGTAATTTTACCATAGTTGTCATGTTGAGGTAGGTAATCGGCAAGTCTACCAGGAGTTCACTTTCTTGTGTTGGTAATAAATCGACCGACTTGTAAGCATTGATCTGTCTTTCAAAGAACATTATCCATGACTTGCAGGCTTTTAACTTTGTACTAAATCGTTAAACTTGTAAGCATTGAGTTTGTTTTTCAAAGAATATATTAGCCTCTGTGTGAGTCTAGATTTGTGATGTGTGTACATATCTGTTAGTCAGAGGGAGTAGAGGAGCAGATTTTATGCTTTTCCTTTTCTCTCTTTTCGTTATCTTGAAATCGTAGCAGACAAAGCAGTTAACTTATTGCATGAAAAATATATCAAATTGCAGAAACGAGAAAGGCTGAGTCTGCTCGCATCAAGGAGAAGTTTCCGGAGAGAATTCCTGTAAGTTGTCAATTTTTTAGGGGAGATTGTTGGAAACTATGGCTTGATTGTTTTGTATTATGCACAACTAAACTAGGAACTGATGCTGTCGATCATTCCCTGCAGACAATTGTGGAGAGAGCTGAAAGAACAGATATACCCGACATCGATAAGAAGAAGTTAGTCTCCTTTTCTGCTCTCTGTATTTATCAAAGCATTTGATTTTATTTCCATATCTACCACGATATTGGGATATTTTTTCTCGGGAAACTGCTTTTGTTGTCTTTCAAGTCCGAGCTTCTTCACACATGCAATATGTTTACTGTTGCTAATGGAGATTGGAAAATGCTTTCGCCTCCCCATAAGCCAGAGCCATAATATCGTATATCTAAGACACTGATAAGCTCTCCAGAATTTCATATGCTGCACATAGGACTTTGAACAACAATCTTGAAATGGTTTTTAATTCATTCATCAAAATCTTTCTCCAGTTTATAGCTTTTGAGGATTTCCTTGCTGATGGAATGGATGAAAGGATATTTGATCTAATTAGAGCTAAGCACATAGTTTGACAGGAAGTCTTCATTTATTGTCTTCTCTTGTATGTGTTGGAATTCAGTTTGCTGGATTATTTACCTAATTGATTCAAGAGTTAGTGGTGCTAACTAGATTTTTGCTTATTTGGATTCTTTGCCATTGCAGGTACCTCGTGTCATCTGATTGGACTGTTGGGCAGTTCGTCTATGTGGTCAGGAAAAGGGTCAAGCTTAGTGCTGAGAAAGCCGTATTTATCTTCGTTAAGAACACGCTGCCACCTACTGGTAAGTATATTTCCTGATCATAGCACCTTTTTGTGGTTACTTAAATCTGTCAAGTTTTGCATTTTAGCATAGCTTGATGCTAAGGTTGTCCGTCGATGAACGTGATCTGATGTGAATAAAAGACTAGAGTGTTTGTTTACCCTGTCATTCGATTGTTATATCTAATTTTCTTTTCCTCGTATAGGTGCTTTGCTGTCTGCGGTTTACGAAGAGCACAAGGATGAAGACGGATTCCTGTACATGACATACAGCGGAGAGAACACTTTCGGCTCGAGAGTTTGATCCGCTGCAAATGCAGGAACTTGGTGTAAGATGTTGCTCTGCTGAAAATGGGTGCATGAAATCGGATCTTTCCCGTTCCATTGCTTCAAGACTCAAGCTTAGATTTTAACACTGCAAAGTTTCTCTAGTTAGATGCATAGTTTTATGTTCTTGTTTGGATAGGAATAGGACCTTGGGATGTTAATATTCCTTCAATCATTTGGATTAAGCATATCAAGGATGTTAATATTCCTTCAATTATTATTGTTGTACGTATTTGCATAGGGCTTCTTTCATTCAGGGAAGTGAGAAACAAGGTCATGGAGGCTAGAATTTCCATGACCTTGAAACTCGAGACTAGCCATGGTCCTAACCTCGGCGTTGATGGAACGCCGGAGAGGCTAATGATGCAAGCACCTTCGATCCATCTTTCTCCTTGGAGGTTTAGTAGATTGAGCTATTATACAGCGGTGAAATCAACGCAATGGTGACGATGATACTTTATCCATAGGCCTGCCATAACCGGATTCACAGGATACGATCATCTGTTGCTAACCATTTAGGATGATTCCGGTTAAATCCCAGCTTGGAGTACTGTTCAATTTCGTCCTTCAACTTGTGTTTGAATCCATTTTGTGTATTACTTTCCGTATCAAACTAATTGTAACATTTTGACCATTGGCACTTATCGATACGAAGTTTGATTCGCATCACATAACGATAAGTTATGAGTTTTTCTTGTGTTATTAGAATGAAAAACAAAACTTCTCAAAATATATGTCGAATAGTGAACAAAGTCAACATTATAGTTACGCTTTTCTTCACAAAAGAATAAGGAAAAAAAAATAGTGTGATAAATTGATGTGATATAAAATAAAAAGTAATGATGTTTTGATATTTTTATAGGAAAAAAGTTCTCAAATGGGGTAAGATTGCAATTCATTTAGGACATCTCAAATATAGCAAATGTTGTATTCCCTTCGTCCCGTAATTATTACAATATATATATATTTATATTATTTTATACATACAAATACAAGTTTCGTTTTTATATTAAATCATGTCTGATCGCCTACAACATATATTAAGTTGAAGTACGTAATTTACTCAATCATTGATGTTTCACGATAAATTTATAAAAAACTACGTTTCATCATCGTTGTACGCGTGTTAAATTTTGTATCGACATACGTATAAGATCAAAATGCTACAATAATTTCAGGACAAGGGAGTAATTCTTTTGAGACGGAGGAAATAATATAGGACGAAAGGAGTACATAAGATGGGTTTGGCAAATGTATGATAAGGAACATCCAACGATGTTGATTTTAAGTTGATTAAATATTTGATACTCACATTGTCCCATGAAAAATAGTATTTTTCAATTGTTCTAAAATAAATACAACGTTTTTCTTTCATAAAAAATTGTAATATAAGATATCAAATCGTTGTTACAATACACTTCATTATCTTTTTTAGTTTGTAAATCTCGTGTCGAATTTAGTACGAAAAGAGTATTTATTTAATAGCTTCCTTTTTATATTTTCAAATAAGTTTGAAAAAATCATAACAGTCCCTAATCAACACCCTAATACCTCAAAAAAAAAAAATTACTCTTCCTATCTCATAATAAATATAATGTTTTTTTATTTGGATTATCCTAGAATACTTCTTGTCTAACTTTTTTGCTAAATATTGAATCTAAACAAATCAAATCAAATCAATAATATTCTGCTACATACACCCTTTATTTTTTCTCACAATTACTATAATAAATCTCACCACTATAAAAAAAATATTGATTTTTTTTTATCAAATTTCATAAAAATTTAATATACATAAAATATAATATCTGATCAATTATCAATTGTTAGAAGAATTATGAAAGGAAAAAAATATTACTCACTCAATTCCTATTTAATTACAACACTTTTCTTTTTTGTTAATCTCAATATAAATATAATATTTTTATTTTTTTCTTATTTGATAATGAATTTATATTATAACATAATGAAACTACCCACCATCTTATTCTTTTTAACAAACCCCAATTACACCCTACTACTTCTAAAAAAAAATATATATATATAATCTTATATTGAATCAAATCGATATAATTAAATTAAAATAAAATAATATTTTAATATAATCAAAACTGTTGAATTAATTTGCGACAAACGAATAAATCAATTTGTTTGGTGTTGGTTTTCTCTGATCCCTACTATCTCGCTGTTCGTTGTCCAAACAGAAGATCCTCCAATAAAACCCTAGCTCCTTTCATCCCAAAACCCACAAAATAAAATCCCCAAAATCGGAAGAAAAAAGAAACCCACCTTGGCCCCACCGCAACTCTTTCCATTCCTCTCCACACATCGCCGCCTGTGACGCCATCGCAAACCCAATCAAACCCCAAACCGAAATCCCATTTCCCGTCCAGGTTCAATGTACCTGTTCTCTCTGCATCTTCGTTTGCTCATTATATAACCGTCTCACCCCTACTCTCTCTTCACATCCACCTGACAAAAATCAACCGCAAACACACAACACAGCGTCGATTCTCAGCCGTTGGATTGATTTGGTCATCATCATCATCGATGGCGATGGCTTTGGCTTCTCCTTCTTCGACGATTCCCGCTACTCGATCGAATGCTTCATCGTCGATCAAATGTATGTCTCATTCAGCTTCTTCGTATGCTTCGATTCCTTTGTTTGATTGAATTGAATGTGAAATTGATTGTGGTTTTGTGTTTGGGGTTTGAAATTCAGCTGTGTTGATGATGGGAGGATTTCAGCCGTTGGATCGAGTGAGTTATTCCAGGAGATCACGGAATGTTCTTCGGCCGGTTCGTGCTGCGATAGAGGGGAGACGGAACATTGCAGAGGTGGAAGAGGAGGTAAAGGAGGTGAGGATGCAAGAGCATGACCAGGAAGTGGACTATGAGACGCTGGCCAAGGAGCTTGAGAATGCTTCGCCACTCGAGATCATGGACAGAGCTCTGGCGCAATTTGGAAACGATATCGCCATCGCCTTCAGGTGATTCCTCTCTCTGGGTTGCGCTTGTTTTTGTGAGTTTGATTAGTTGGTGTAATGATCATTGAGAGAGATGCATTAATCTTGAGTGAGTTGATGATGCCTCTCTGTCTATAGAATATGTTTTTGGTTATGGGAGTGTCTGTGCTTGTTAGCATTTGGAAAATAAGTTCCCTGCACGACTACTTTTGTTGTAGCGTAGACGGTGCTATCACTACTATCTTCGGTTGATGATTCAGGGTATCTATCATCAAAGGGTTTTGATATAACTTTTGAGAAGCAAGTGCAACATCTAGGCCCACTTGCAGTGTACAGTACTCTTTTGTTAGTGTATTCCAAGTATGGGTGCTGGAATGTTCAATCCCTTGCTGCATCAGATCATTCAGATGTATATTTTATTGCCCATGACTGCTCTTAGTAGCTTCTGGTTATTGAGATTGCCACAATTTTCCTGGACCAAAGTAAATTTATTTGAATGGAATTCCTGAGCTTGATCGAGACTAAATGTAGACTAAGAGCTTTATCAAGACTAAATGTAGTCTAAGAGCTTCATCTTCTAATTGTTTATCAATGGCGGATGTGTCCTTGTCTCCTTGATATCTAACGTTCAATTTTTATTTGCAGTGGTGCTGAGGATGTTGCTTTGATCGAGTATGCAAAATTTACCGGCCGACCATTTAGGGTCTTCAGCCTGGATACTGGTCGGCTGAACCCAGAAACATACCGTTTCTTCGACACTGTTGAAAAGCATTACAACATCCACGTTGAGTACATGTTCCCTGATGCTGTGGAAGTTCAAGCCTTGGTAAGATCCAAGGGCCTATTCTCCTTCTACGCAGATGGACACCAGGAGTGCTGCCGTGTGAGGAAGGTGCGGCCACTGAGGAGGGCACTGAGTGGCTTGCGTGCTTGGATCACTGGTCAGAGGAGGGATCAGTCTCCTGGGACAAGATCCGAAGTCCCTGTTGTCCAAGTGGATCCTGCTTTTGAAGGTTTGGATGGTGGAGCTGGTAGCCTTGTGAAGTGGAACCCTGTCGCCAATGTCAATGGCAACAACATATGGAACTTCCTCCGAACCATGGACGTTCCAGTTAACACATTGCACTCTCAAGGATACATTTCAGTTGGATGCGAGCCATGCACGAGGCCAGTACTACCCGGACAGCACGAGAGGGAGGGAAGGTGGTGGTGGGAAGATGCAAAGGCGAAGGAGTGCGGTCTGCACAAAGGGAACCTGAAGCAGGACGAGTTGGTCCAAGTGAATGGCAATGGGAGAGTCCATGCCAACGGCAGCACCACAATTCCTGATATCTTTCAATCCCAGAACCTGGTGACTCTTAACAGAGTTGGGATTGAGAACCTGTTGAGGCTTGAGAACCGAAGGGAACCATGGATCGTGGTCCTGTATGCACCGTGGTGCCCATTTTGCCAGGCAATGGAAGCATCATATCTGGAACTGGCCGACGTATTGGCTGGATCAGGGGTGAAAGTTGGGAAATTCCAGGCTGACGGTGATCAGAAGGCCTTCGCACAGAAGGAGCTTCAGCTTGGCAGCTTCCCGACCATTCTCTTCTTCCCTAAGCACTCATCTCGGCCGGTCAAGTATCCTTCGGAGAAGAGGGATGTGGATTCATTGATGAAATTCATCAAAACTCTCAGATGATGATGAACAAGCAGCAGGAAATCCGAGTATGGTTCGAAGTATCAGTTTGGCTTTTCACCTATCCAAATAGGAATTGGGGCAGTGGAAGTTGAATCCAAGTTCACTTCCTGCATCCTGGTTTTCGCCTGTATATATAAGAGAGACTTGCTGATCTTGTAAGTCGCTCAACTCTTTTCGGTTTCAGTTTCATTTGTGTCATTTGTAAGCATAGTGTGTTATGGTTGGAAGTAGTTGCAATCCTCGAGTTTCTTCGTTCGATGGATCTGTTCTGTCATGTGTTGGAATGAAATATCAATGACTGAAGCCTTTTAAAGGATTGGAATGAAAATAGCGATCATTTTTCTCTTGTCCAGAATGTGATCACGACCTATCCAGTTATGTTTTTGCAATAATTCCTGCGATTTTGATGATCCTTCTCGTATGCTTTAACTGGCGCTTACGCGGATTAAAATGTTTTGGCTTGATGTGTATGAACTAATTAGAGGTCATTGGGTACATGGAACGGCTGAACATGGTGCTGAATGAGCTCTTCGCTTTTCATGCTGCGCTCCATCTTATACTGTTCAAGTGTTCGAGCTAGTCATTCCACCTTATGGAAAATATGTTTGGTCAAGTGATCAATCTCTTCATAATTGGCAGAGCTTGGTCCGTTGCTCATGTTTTCGAGGATGTCTTGCTCAGGGGCTCGAACAGAGACAGCCTCGATCTTGCTCTGTGGTGCAATACTTGAAGAATTCTCTCTGTAAAATGTGACGTCCAATTTCTTTGTTGCCGTTACTTGAAGATCAGTGGATGCCAGATGTGTGATACGGCGAGGAGGAACCGGAAATTGCTGGAGGCCATGGTGCAGCGGTGTAGTTCTAAACCAGAAGCAGGAGATGGTAACAGAAGACTGGAGCTCGAGCATCACTTCACATAGCTGCAGTTCATCGTTATCTTTCAGCAGTCTCTCCTTATTGGCGCCACTTTCAGGTAATTTAGTTACGCTGAATTTAGAGGTTAAGACATCGTGTTTCATCGTTCGAGATTAATTTCATCTCATGCCCACATGACACATAGCCCGTCTGAAGTGAGTCTCTACCCGTCCTGTATAAGTACCTATCATCGATCACATGTCCACATATTGTTATGATTAACCATCACATATTTTCAATGCCGCCCACACAACAATTCTAGCGAACTGGAATATCAATGGAAAACTTCGGTTTGGGACGGTAAAACTTCTTACATCCCGAGACCTGTGCCTAGGCTTAGTGTGGACAGAGTTTAGATCTCAAGCATTCGACTTGTTGCAAGTTAATAACCTATTTGATATTATTGTTGTTTCTGATTTTATTTTTTTATATCATTGGTTGATGAATCAAAAGTGCAGTGTATTGATTTCCGTTTTACAAACGGAAGAAATAGAATTAGTTGCATCAAGCATATGGAATACAACCTTTATACAACACGGAGCAAATAAACTGCAGACAATAACAATGAGTTCTTTGAAGGATACATGTTGCTACTTCCATCTTTCGATATGCTGCAGTGTGTTAAGTCGACCAACCTGTCGACGAAACACTGTATGTATATGAATTTCAACATGAAGATGCATGGTGAAAGCATAGCAACTAGCAAGCAAAGCTAACAAAATAGTCAATGTCAAAAGAATTAAGAAAAAATCACTTTGTACAGAGTTTCCTGAAATACAAACTGCGAGCCTAGGACCATGATTGAATGGTGTCAGCACTTGATGTCTTCAACATCTTAGAATATCACTGGAGCATAACACGACGGTAAATCCCCTCATAAAAGGGGTCGAAATCTTTCTGCATAGAACATAGGGCGTAGGATACTGATATCCTTCGGAAGTTCCATAAACGTGCATTTTGTGTCTTTGAGATCAAACCAGAAGACTTGCCCAGGAGGCGCCCAAGGGTATTCAACTAAAATTTGACCCCTCGTTTCAAAGAACTGTATTACTCTGGTAAACCTACATAGTCGGGGCATGTGTCCAGGATCAAACATCACTATTGGAGTCCAAGACTCGACAGCTCCTATTCTCTCATGATCCAAAACTCTAAGCCATCATACGGATGCGAACTCCACAGTGACAGGTATCCACCTAAAACCTTCACAACCGCACATTTTAGGCCAGCTAAGAACTGAGACGGCACGACCACTTCCCAACGTATCTAAGATCAAGCGCGATGATGACACAATTTTCATTTTTATCGACGGGTTTCTTGACAACCCAATGCATAGCATTGTTGACCACCACACACACTGGACAACGGATCACGATAACACAGAAGTCCTAATTACAACACGTACTGATCATTGCTCCAGGGAAGCTGGCAACTTTGCCACGAATCCTTGTTCAAACTATAAACATCAACCTTAGTGGTCTCGACAATCTGATGATCATCAACCTTCATCGCTCGAGAGATCCTCATCACCTTGTAATCGTCACAGAAGCAATCGTAACCGAACCCCAAAATCAAGGCCGAGGAAGGAAGATCCGTTGTATTTGGATGAAGAAAATGGAGAATCACAGGAGAAAGTGGATTTGTTCCGGGAGCAAGGTTTTAGCATTCTTCGTACTGTGTACAAGGGCGCGCTATAGAAGCTATTCCAGACAGTTTCAGCCTCAGAAAGAAATTTTTTGAGATACATGAAGCGACAGATGTGGCACATTCAGAAGAAATGAGAGATGAGATATTAGCTGATATGAAGCAAGAGTTTTCAAAAGATCCAGAGTATTGGGATTGGCTCGCCAGACATGAAATCAACAACCTTGGAACTTCACTGGACTCAAGTTCAGAAAGCGTACGCTGTCAAGTCGACAACACCGGTCAGGTACGATATCGAAGTATCTGCTGGTATTTGGATGTCCTAAAGTAACGTGATAAAGTATTACTGTGCTTTCTTCAGATGTTTAATTGTTTTAAATCTCCTAGGTATATGATGCGGCCTTAAAAGCATTGCCGACTGCTGCCATGTTGGACCTTTACATTAGGTTCCTTATGCAACTAGTAGTTGACGAGGGAGATCCTTCAATTATGAATATTTCTGTTCATGGGCTACTGTATATTGCGCATCTCATGGGAGTTTTCGATAGAGCTGAAACCATGGGGTGCCTAACTTTAGGTCTTGCTCACCAACACATATCACTATATTTGAGAAACGGGGAATTTTGATGAAGCCAAGAAGTTGGCGAAGAAGTATTGTTGAAAATTCTCCTCTGATGCACAGTTGTGGGATTTGAGGGTTTCAATAGAGATGTTGGTGAGTCAGCGAAAGTTGATTTAAAAGATCCGGGTTTGCGGGTTATTCGATAGATCAAAAAGAAATCCCGAACTTTTTTTTAAAAAAAATGCATTACCAGCACACCTCCTAGTAAAGCTGACTTGTCCTCCATGTATGCCTTATTGAAAGAGGCGCTGACTAATGCCTGCCGTTTCTCATGCTCAGACTTTGTGGTTCACGGCATGCATCAAAAATATTTCTCTTCTGCTGTTACTAGTATCGGTGTCAGCTCCTGTGATACCGTCATGAGATTTATTCGAGTCCGATATCTTGGATTTATTTGTCATTGTAGATTATTTGATATTCCAACATCATGATATTGTGGGAAAGACGCTTTACTTATTCCAGCATCATCTACAAGTTTTTTTTTGTTTCTCATCCACCAGACAATTATAAGGTTGAGGTTGCACTGCAGGCCCTCGTGTTCTTTGCCAATGAGGAAAATATTTTGGGAAGCTAGTGAAGCTTTCTATGGTTTCATTGACGAGAGATGGTGGCAGCGAGGATGGGTTCGCTTTCTTCAGTCATTGTAGACTCAGTGCTACAAAAGGATGGTATTGAAAAAGCAAGAGCTTTATATAAGAGGTAATGTGGTTGGGCGGCAGCCTGTTTCTCATGGCCTCCTGCTCTGTTATGCTGGATTTGTTTTGTTTCGTGTTCGATTTGTAATAGTTTCTTAAATTTTATGTTGCAGATACACTGGCTTGCCTCATCCTGGTCTCGCTTTGTATCGACATTGTATTGAGCTTGAGAAGAACCTCGCCTCATCCGGTGACAAAGAGGGTCTTGTAAATGCTAGAATGCTCTTCGAGGCTGCACTTTCGACTTATAAAGATGATGTCAGCTTGTGGAGGGATTACTTCTGTATGGAGACCTTGGTAAAATTTCGATACCGTAACTTGAAATACAATATTGATGTACATCCTGCACATTACCATGATTTGTATTTTTCGAGTTGGATACTAAAGTTGAAGCTCAATCTCAGCTCGAATTAGCACATCGCCCTGTTACATTGCACCTTCTGTCATCAACTAATCCTTTTTGTTTTGTGCAGATGGGCAACTCAGAAACAGCCAATGGTGTGTACTGGCGAGCCAAGAAGATGCTCAAGGATGATTCCGCACTTATTTGTCCTCGTAGGGAATGATGGTTCGGCGCGCGATCGGATTGAATTTCACCTGTGAAGGACTCAAGAATGAGGTGCCATCGGACTGAGGAGGTGGTCAAAACTTGGAATTCTGGACATGAATCTGGATACAACAGCGCTGTGATGGAAATGACCTCATGCAAATCGCTTGTTCTATGTGTCGAATCATAAGTTCATGTATTCATTCTCAGCCTGTTTGGGAGCCTTTGCAGATTGTTGTTTTTCTTCTATATTTATACAATGTTTACTTCACATTTAGCTGGACTGAGCTATATGCTCTTTAATTTGCCCAAGAAAACAAGTCGAAAAAGTTTTGCTGATTCTCCAACCTCATACAAGCACACATTTTTGAGAGTTGAGTTGAGATGGAGTTTTGCAGGAACCACTCACTAGTGATCAGGTTTCTCATGTTTTATCTCCATTTTTTTTGGCAGAGAAAACATCATCCACCCACTTCACCTCATACCCATCATCACCAAACACCATTGTCCCCATGGCCCTTTTATCTCCCTTTCACTTTGCTTCCACCGTTTGTAATGTATCAGGTAGAGTGTAACGTATTCGTGATTAAATAGACATATGTTCATTTCCAAACAGGGTCACGAATACGATATTCTTTGAAAACGGTTAAGAAACGGTCAATAAAATATCGAACATCTCATCTCTTCTTGCACATCATTATTGCAAACGTTTTTAAATTTTATTATTGAATACATAAAGTTTGATTTGTATCGAAAGATGATCAAATATGATTAATCGTAAATTTATCATGAAATAATTTAAATTTACGAATTGCATCACTATGTATATCCCAAGACAATCAAACATTATATAATAAAAAACAAAATTTTATATTTATATTTATAAAATAATAAAAAATTATTAGACATTATAAAAATTTTGATACCGAATAGTTTACCGTTGTAAATATAAAAATACACAACTCAATACAGACCACCAAAGACTACATTTTTCTTGGTTCTTATTCGGTGAATCGGCTACTGCCCCCCATATCTCATCTCATCTCATCTGGGTTCTCATATCCTCTCATTCTTGAAGGGCTCATTCCACCAATACCCATTGGCCCCTCAATGTGAGTTATCTTGTGTGGATTCATTTGCTATGTGGGGTGTTGTCGATTCATTTCGTTTGTTTCTTGGTGGGTTGATTCATATCGGTCTCCATTGGATCCGTGTTTTCCTGAGAAAAGAAATTGGATTGCTTATGGGTTATCATCTCTGATCTGTTAAGTGTGTTCACAATTGGATCTTTGATTTTGATGCCGAATAGATAGTGTGATTTGGGTTTTGAATTGTGTTAGACATAGTGTTGTCAAATGTTGTCTGAAGCAATCCCTTGAACCCTAGACAATGCAATGGAAAGACGAAGGGATTTCTCTTTGCTTTACACCTAAAGTTGTCGCGTATTGACAAACCCACATTGGGATCCTGTGAAATCTTGTATCTGTGAATGTATATATAACTGATATTCCGTTATGCCACGCTCTTCCGATCTTCCAGGTTTTAGAAGTGAAGTTCATGTTTTACACCTAGCATTTGTCATTGAAGCAATTTGCGGCTTGGACAACCTTGATGTAGGCTCTTCCATTATAATAGTCCAATTCGATATTATTGCTATTGATGCTGGTTTTGCTAATCTATTTGGCGTATACCTTGATTTGATCAGTCATTTGTGGAAGATCTAGTTGAGATTAATCTCAATAGCTGCTGAAATGGATAGATTACAATACGAGAATGAGACAAATGTTATAGGGTAGTTTTCAAGTGTGATGCTGATTTGATGGTTACTAATGTTAATCTTGGTCGAATCAAGAGACGATTTTCCTTGCTGCACGAAAGATCTCTTTATGCGCAGTTTGCTGCTATTAAACTCGCTGAGGGAGAAAGCAATACTTTTTTATCATCTAAAGGGAACTTTTTTCTTGTGTTAGTGTTGCTGAAGTAAGAAGATGAGAGGAAGCCTATGGCAACTGGGGCAGTCACTCACCCGCCGTCTTGCACAGGCTGACAAGAAGGCAGCTGCTCGACGATTTTTTGCTTCAGAAGCTGATCTCAAGAAGACGGTCCTCTATGACTTCCATGTAGAAAATGGTGCAAAGATGGTCCCATTTGCTGGATGGAGCATGCCGATTCAGTACAAGGATTCCATCATGGACTCTACAGTGAATTGCAGGGAGAATGGTAGTCTGTTTGATGTGTCTCACATGTGTGGGTTGAGCCTCAAGGGAAAGGATAGCATACCTTTCCTTGAAAAGCTCGTGGTAGCTGATGTCGCTGGGTTGGCCCCGGGAACCGGGACTTTGACTGTTTTCACGAATGAGAAAGGTGGTGCGATTGATGACTCTGTGATCACTAAGGTGACAGATGATCACATATACCTGGTTGTCAACGCGGGCTGCAGGGATAAAGATTTGGCTCACATTGAGGAGCATATGAAGTCATTCCAAGCCAAAGGCGGAGATGTGTCATGGCATATCCATGATGAAAGATCTCTGTTGGCGCTGCAGGTTAGTATTTTTCATGATCAGTAAATTATACGATATCATGTGGATTGCTATGACATGGTTTTGAAGGTAGCCATGATGCATCCTGATAACAATCTAATTTGTTTTGTGAAATTTTTCTGTTTGTAGTTCGCTGTGTTAAGACACTTTTTTTTCTTCTTTTTTTCCAATCAAGGAAAAAGTGTACAACTTCATTAGCTGCGCTGGTATGTACTGTGTGCACAATTTGTTAAAGGATGCGACTTGATACGAGTTTGGTTAGAGATGTGCAGATGTTGACCGGAAAATATGAAATCCAGCTCATGGATATGACATGTTGATTATGTGAATATCTTCTCAGGGTCCTCTTGCTGCCCCAGTTCTTCAGTATCTGACCAAAGACGATTTGAGCAAGCTATACTTCGGTGAGTTCAGGATTTTGGACATCAATGGCTCCAATTGCTATCTCACAAGAACAGGGTACCTTACTGTTTTTTTTCATATACCCTGATACTCTCTTGTTTTTTGGCTGTCCCTCAGCATCTGAGTGATCTGATCCCTGCTGTATCGGATCCAAGGTAGTTTCTTATTTGCAAACTCGCTTGAGTCAGCATTTCAAAATGTGTCCTTTTTAGGTATACTGGTGAAGACGGATTTGAAATATCTGTTCCTTCTGAGAATGCCGTGGACCTGGCCAAAGCTATCTTGGAGAAATCGGGAGGGAAGGTGAGGCTGACGGGCCTTGGTGCTCGAGACAGTCTAAGGCTAGAAGCTGGGCTGTGCTTATATGGTAATGATATGGAGCAGCACATTACACCCGTGGAGGCGGGACTCACTTGGGCTATCGGGAAGAGAAGAAGGGCTGAGGGTGGCTTCCTTGGTGCCGAGGTAATTATTGTCAGTTGTCACCTTTGTCTAAGAATTACAATTTTAAGTTCCGATCAGCCACATAAATCATTTTCTCTGCTCTATATAGCATAAAGCAGTAACATTCTCATATTATATACTGTCACCTTGTTTCAGACAATACTGAAGCAAATCGAAGAAGGTCCATCGATCAGGCGGGTTGGGTTCATCTCATCGGGTCCTCCTGCTCGGAGTCACAGCGAGATTCAGAATGACAAGGGAGCTAATATTGGGGAGATCACAAGCGGAGGATTCAGCCCTTGTCTCAAGAAGAATATAGCCATGGGATACGTGAAATCGGGCAATCACAAGAATGGCACCAAAGTGAAGATTGTCATCCGAGGAAAATCGTATGAAGGGGTCATCACAAAGATGCCTTTCGTTCCCACGAAATACTATAAGCCAACCTGATTAGTTTCTCTGATCTTGTGTGGATTTCTCGTGTTAAATGGGCAACACTTGTTTTTTGGCTATATGTCGGAGTTCCTTTGTAGGAATGCCAACTTGATATTGACATTCCAATCGAAAATTTACGTAAATCCTTATTCAGTGTTTTCTGATACACTATGTAGTCTTCGGATCCTCGTCCAAGCTTCTATATGGGATGTCAGACCAAGGCACGTCGAAGAGGAGTGTTAGCAATCGCAGTAACTGTATCAACAATCGGATCGGTATATTTTTCTTTTGCTTCTTAATTTTGTCCTTTGATTTGAGTACTGCATTCACATGTCCTTGCCAAGAAATTTCTACGACAAATACTCCTCAACGAGCCAGCCTTGAGGAGCATGGCTGCCGGCTGATGATTGAAGTAACAGCACGGTCAGCAAACATGAAACAGAATAAAACCAACGTAACACTCTGCTTGAAGAGATAAAGGGCAGGCCAGCTACGAAGAACCATTCCGGAGAACAGCTTCAACCACGCTGCAAGAGAAATGGTCAAAGCTCAGATACACGACAGAGTTCTAGTTCCGAAAATACTGCCAACTCTGATTCATGACATTCATCGGAAGGCAAGTCCTGACACATAACAGTTCCTCGTGATCTTTGGGACAGACGCGACACATACCGATATCCTGGACTTGATCAGCTTTTGCAGTTTAAGGAGCAAGAAACTCGAACATGGAGCAAAGTAGGATAAGAGAAGCAACTGTCACTCCCAAAAATAAGACATTTCGATTTGCACAATGAAATTCTCCAGTTTCGAATGTCTAATCTCCCACTGTTTGCTCAGGGGCTATCATATCACAATACAAAGCTGGAACGATAACTTTAGCAGTCAAAATTTGCAAGCTTTTGTCAACAATCTGGAACTAAACGAATACAAATGACAACGAAGCAACGATTGTGATTACATTATATCAAACTTATTTTTTTCAAGTATGATGAAGACGTGGCAGCGCCTCAGGAATCAGAAGTTTAGCTGCTGGGTCTCAGACATCAAGGAGTAGCCTCCTGGGATCCTCAATGACATCCTTGATGCGGCGCAGGAAGAACACAGCCTCTCTACCATCGATCAGCCTATGATCATAGGTGAGGGCGAGGTACATCATAGGTCTTGGAACCACCTGACCTCCAACAACCATCGGACGGCTCACAATTGAGTGCATACCAAGGATAGCCGACTGTCAGTAATTCAAGGAAAAGTTGCATGTCAGAAACAATGTGGGTCAAAGACTTAACACATGGAGAAATTATATACTACCATAAAACAATTAGGCACAAGTTAGGCTACCAAACGAATATAAGTCGAGCAAAAAACATATTACAGTTTTGTTCTTATGTGAGGCCGTTCAGTAAAATTCATTGTTCACAAGTTCATTGCTATCTGTCATGCTATTGATAACACCATCCAAACAATATCAGATTAAGCAGAGTCAAGAAAATAATTGCACAAAACGGTATATAGGCCTGAAGTGATATTCTGAAAATCATTGATAATATCAAAAACGGTATACTAGCATATGATAAGTGTCATTCCCATATGTACCCTCAAACTGCTTTTAGATAGAAGCCCAGACATCCAGTGCGTAAGTGCATTCATACTCGGAGGTTAGTTGGTGACAAAAACATTTCAAGATTCACAGTTTCAAACTGCTATGCAAAACTGCATACCTGTGGTGGGTTGATAATAGGGGTACTCAAGAGGCTTCCATAGACACCACCATTCGAGATTGTGAACGTGCCTCCAGCCATCTCATCAATTGATATGGTACCTTCGGTTGCCTTCTTTGCCAGGACATTGATCTCTTTCTCTATTTCAGCAAAGTTCATTTTGTCGGCACCACGTATAACCGGAACCACAAGACCCTAGCAGAAACAGAGAAAATGATTTTAACAACTATAAAAATCAATCCTCATTAGACCATAAAAGCTCAAAAATTGCCCAACTCAGAACATAAAGGACCAGCACAATAGACATGCTTCTGTACAATCCAATTATCTTTTGCTCCAAAGAATAGATAATAAAAATAGATACTCTGGTACTTTGATAATGCAATCAGCAAAAAAGCTAACATCTGCAGGTAAGAATCAAACCGAAAGTATTCTGCATGGTTCTCCTACAGATAAAATAAATGACATAGCTGAACTGGTTATATCTGATGCGCGTGTCTAACTTTGTTCACATTGAGATCTACTAGGATCACAATATCACATTGGACTTCACTAAAAAAAGGGCATACCTGCAATGAAATTATAGTTTCAACCAAAGAGAACGTCCAACAATCATCCACCTCAGAAATTACAGTTCCTATCCGCCGTAATAATGACAGACTGATCACCGGGTAAATTTAGGCTTAAACCCAGTAAACAATTCAAAGTTGGTAATAGCCGCCATCTTATCCCATCACTCAACCATATACATGATGCAAAAAATTAAACACGTAAAGCAGTACAAGGGATCAGTGGGTAACCAACCTTCGGAGTGCCAACAGCAATGCTGATATCAGTGTAATCTCTATATATGATGTCATCCCCATCAATAACCGCATTGACAACTGGCTGACTCTGGAGTGCGCTCACTGCCGCCTAAAAATAAAGCCAACGTAAGAAATTTCCTTTTCTTATGTAACTTATCTTTTTCCAACTCATCACATGTACAGCAAGTACATAACATAATACTCTGGAGTATTATGCAGTACTTCTGCATGACACTGAGTCAAAAGGAGCGTACTTTCACAAACCCTGACATGAATCCCAACTTCACACCATGTTTCTCGAGAAAAGCATCTTTGTAGTCAGTCCGTAGCTTCATCAAGTTTGTCCTGAATAGTTTCAGAGCAAGAGACTACAGTTAAAACAACAGATCACTTCCCACTTTTTTTTATCTATAATTAAAAACATTTTCACACAATTCAATCAATTTTCATATATTGAAAAAAGAAGGGTTCGTTAAAAAAGGCCATGCAGAGACTTCAGTCTTTACTAATGGTTTCTTGTCTGAGCCCAGCAATGAGAACCTGTTTAATGATACATTCAGCTCAAGATCACCCCAACGAGGCTCGTCTTTTATATAATTCTCAGATTCAGTTTATTCAGTATTTCCCCGGCATACCTCTCAATCTAAACACACCGCAGGCGCATGTAGTTATCTTAAATAGATCTAATAGGATTCTCAAAGGACAAAAAAAAAATTTAAAAAAAATGCTGCTACATAAATCATGAATAGTTCAACACTAAAGGAGATTGTGTACCCCCCAAATCTCAGCACTAAATTTAAATATATTCATAGCTAACAAATTTTATGCAGACATATCTGAACGGAACCACATTGACTAAAAGAAGTGATAGATCAGGCCTTCAATACACACAATGAACAACTTTGGAAGGCATCGATCGATACAACTAGGAGAATAAAGGAAGTTCAATGCTTTCCAAGCGAATTACAGTCCTCTAATGAGTAATAAAACATCAAGTTAACAACCAGTATTGAACTTTAAAGCTAAAACTTACATGTCCACTTCATTGAAGGTAGTCAACATGGCAAAGGTGTTCTGAGAGTCTTTCAAGCGTGTAGCAACCCTTTTTCTCAGCCTTGTCATAGGAACCTAAAAGCACGACAAAGCCAGCAGATATAGAAGATCCATCGCTAGTCGCCCCATTTCATATCTAAAAACATGATGTTGTCTCAATACAATAACTCACTCTTCTTTCTCTATCCTTAGGAGGAAGCTGAGGTTCAGAGGCTGAGGGCCTAGGAGGTGGCGGAGAGGGTGCTTTAGGCTTTTCTTTGGGAGGAGAAGCCTCAGCTTTGGGTTTCTCTTTAGTGGTGGCTTCTTCTTTAGGCTTTTCCTCCTCTGCTTTCTCTTTCTTCGCAGGAGCAGCCTTGCTAGTTGGTTCTGATGGACCAACATGTGCGACGCCATCAGATTTTGAAATGATAGCAATTTTGAAACCCGGCTCCACTGTGTCGCCTTCTTTGGCCAAGAACTAATAAGAAGATGGTCATTATTGGCCCTTGAAAGAGTTCATGCATTCACAAAGAGCAAATTATGTGATAGATATTTCAGCATATTTCCAATACCTCTTTAATCACACCAGCTTCAGGACTGACAACATCAATGGTAACCTGATCAGCACATTTAAAATAAATAGTCAGATCTATCACCAAGAAGCCAGAGATAAATCATAAAAATCAATAGCAATGCACATAAGTACCTTATCAGTTTCAATTTGAGCAATTGGCTCATCAGCCTCTACATGGTCACCAGGTTCTGCACCAGTTCTAACAATGAGTAACCCGTAAAAGTAAGGAATGATGTATGCAAGTATTGACTATACAGAAAACAAACTAAATATTTGCAGCACCTAATACATACGTTTCAAGAATGTGGCGAGGGTGCCATCAGTGATTGATTCTCCCATGAAGGGGACAACAGCCTCTACAGCTTCCCCTGTGACAAACAAGCACTGTACTTGACTTCTCGAGTCGACCTTGAGGCAAGAAAACTAAGTTGTTCACAAGGATCTCTCACCAGTCTCTGATGAATAGCACCTATATGAAGTCTGGACAGGAGAATCCATGTGTTCAACACATGATACAATAATCCTGTCAACTAAAATAGGTTAACAACAATCGAAGTTTATAACCATACAACAGAAGAGAACACAAGAGGGTAACATGCATACCTTGTGGATCTCAAAGTGGTCGACTGACCTGTTATTAAATAAGTCATTAGCGACACTTATAAAACCCAAATTCTGGACTACACGGTTACATAAAGGAGTGATGCGAGAGCCAAGTCATGATATTCATTGATCAAGACTTACCAACAAAACCATGACTACTGAAATTCCTCACAAGCCTTGATGTTGTTCCAAGCAAAGCCTGCAATCATTTTCTCCTTGACATAAGTACATGTATAATTTGGAACCCATGGGTGATAACTCAGGCTTTGGAGATTGAGGTTTAGAATTATGTCAACAAAGCTACCCACCACTAACATTCACATGACGGGCTACATCAAAGTTTCAATAAGACATGCATAGTGAATCACCTCAAGAAGAACACATTTACATATGAACAACAATCATACTGTCATCATGCTAATGCGTAATCAACAGGATAAGATAAGAAGACACCAAAAGAAAAGGCACAAAACCGAAACACGCTGATGGACGTTTTAACTTGAACCCAATCGTTGTCAGATATTTTAACAAACACCATTATCGTCTACAAGAAATGACTATAAGTGCCCCAAATGTTATGGCAACAATTTTAGCAAGGCTCCAGAAATGGTAGCCCAAATATAATCACCATCAAAGCACTCTTTTTGTACATAATCCACCGAAACCCAAACAATGGTTCCAACACCATATTCATCACTTTCAAGGATTCAAATGAATAATCACTCCACAATCAATCAATCAAAACTAAAATCAATACAAATACAGCCCCCTCGTTGAAATGAAACCCAACCAACCACCTCAACAAGTACTCAACCATCCGGCTATTTCAGACCAGCGCATCAACAATTCCAATACACAAACAACACAACCACCGTTTCCCCATCACATACCTCTTTTCCTGACGTGGCATATCCACGAAATACAGCGGGAGCCGAAGATTTCACTCTCCGTAACGAACACCCCGAAACCTACATCAAAACCACAAATCCATTCAATCAAACACTACCACCAACACACAGAGTCACATACAGTGGAAATAAGTCCACATTCAAGCATCATGTTTAACATGTTCCACTCACAGTCGCAGAAGCCGCCTCTCGCACAACCTTTCGCCTCACAACTCCCAACATCATTCCTACAAAACATAAAACACCACAAATCACAGACCACATCACATCTCACAAATCACAACACTCCAATCAAAACCAAAACCTAATCAGAACAAACCGAATCGAATCGAATCAACGCATCAGTGAAAGAAATCGCAACAACGCACGCTCGATGCCGCGATATGATTCGCGACTTCTCAAATAATCGAAGATTCGGGAAAAGGCATCGGCGCAGAAGAAATCAGATCTGAGGATGAGAGTGATTCACCTGATCGCCGCCGGAGATCGGAGTACCGTCGTCGGAGCGCCGCCGGAGATTGGATTCGTCTCAGAAGCTTGCAGAAGACGCCGACGCCGCGGTGAGGCTTTTTGCTTTTCGGGTGATTGGGACACGTGCAGAAAAATGGGGATAAAAGATCGTGGATTTGATCGACGGTGGAGGGCGAGTGGGGTTGGGTGGGGTGCGATGCAGGTGATTTATGAGGGACTGGTGTCTGAAAGGAAAGGGATCGGGGATTGTGAGATGATATGATATGATATGGTAATCTTGATTTAACCTAAAAAAGATGTGATTATTTTTGGGATATACTGTGGGGGGTGTGGTTTAGGATTGATTATTGAACAAAATTAAGTGATTCGTGTTGAAGGATTTTGTCAAGTTATTAGAAAATTAATTATATGAGTGATTTTATGATGATATATTTTGAAAAAGATCATTGATATTAATGTTTTTTTCTTGTTTTCGATCAATTATGGTTTTTTTTATTTTATTTTGAGGCTTGACATATTGATGCAATATGAGCATTACTCAGAAGATATATTTTTTTTTTGTTTTATTCAAATTGTTATATTTTTTTATTTATTCAAATTATAATATTTTTTTATTTATCAATCTTTTTCATACACAAATATCAAATTACATATATTTTATATCACATCAATCCATCCACCATCATTCCTTTTTTCTTTTTTCTCATTTTTTTTTCACAATTATAAGGAAAAATTATATATTCCTAATAAATTCAACATACATAAATATACGTGTTGGATCAATCTGTAATAATTTTATTAGGACGAAATGAATATATGATAATAGTTTGATCGTAAAGATGTAGTTCATGTATCCATATTTATTGGACCGACATCAAGACTATAACCATTTGTATTAGATTGTGAAATAGAGATTCTATAGAAGAAGAAAAAATAGATCAGTGTTGATGTGATAAAAAATTAAAAATATATTTAAAAAATATATTGGAATATGTGTTAAAGCCTTAAAATTATAATGTGAGATAGAAAAAATTTATAAAATTATCATATTATTGTAATATTTTTTATTTTTATATATTAATTTACTAATATATTATTTATAATAAAAATAAAAAATAAAGAGGAAATTTATAAAAACTCTGATGATGCAAAGTGCATGCTGATTGAGAGTTGCAATCATCAGATGTCCCGTTTTCATAAACACAGTGGTGTTGGTTTTATACGTTAGGCAAGTGGAGCACTAATACTCATCGGACACTATGTTCATGATACTATAACCTTGTATCGAGCAATCGAGAGATACCAGAATGTGATCAATCTAATCCTTGTCGTAATACAATGTAGATGGAGATATCAAATTTCGGATCCATCCTTTTCGTATTTAATCCTTATATGAAGAGTATAATATAGTATAGTAATATCTCTTTACTCCCACAAAATTTATGATATTTTATTTGAGGAATTGTTATTATAAATTTTGCTCGATATTAAAAATCCCATTTTCCTCCTACATTCCTTTCACTTCCCTTTTCAGTTCGGTACACAATTCATCCAAATTCACACTGGCCCAAACCTAACCCGACCCGCACACCCACCAAGACATTTTTTTTTTTACCATTACCCACCAAGACATTTCAACACTACACTACTCAAAAAAGCATCGAGTTCGACTCTTGCCCAGTTGAAAATCTCATCTGGGCACCCATCGAAATCGATCAGAATCGATCGAGTGATTTGATTTTGATCATGGGTTCATCGTCGATTGCGAAGAAGGGTTTGCAGCAGTACATGTGGCAGCTTCAGCATCACCCTCTGAGAACCAAGGTGGGATGAGATTTTTTTTTTTTGGGGGGGGGGGTTTGATTTTGGTTGAGTTTGATGAAATGGGTTTACTTTGATTTTGTAATTTGTTTGATCATGTGTTAAAACCGCCTGTTTGCAATCGGGGTAGGAGTGTGTACAACTGGTCCTCCTCGTGATGCGATTAACTGGGTGGTTGCTTGATTATGGGGTTTGATCATTGGGGTTATTTTGGTGTGTTGGTTTCAGGCGATTACGGCTGGGGTTTTGTCTGGGGTTAGCGATGTTGTTTCGCAGAAGTTGTCTGGGATTCAGAAGATTCAACTCCGGAGAATCCTGCTCAAAGTGGTATTGCTTTTTGCACTTTCGTGTGGGCTTTGGCGTGTTGAATGTGTTAGTTTTCTGTTTGTTGTATTGGGTGTGGGTTGGAATTTTACTGTTGAGGAGATGCTCAGCTGCTCTGATGAGAATGATTTGGCTTTGTGTGTTCTTATCGTTTTTGGTAAGTTAGTTCGGAAGTGTAGAATTGAAATGGATCTTGTTGCCGTTGCTAACGCATCCTTTATCCTTCTTTGTGATTCGAATATCGGGAACGATGCAGCGAGGGGTGGTAGCAAAGACCATATAATTTGTATATCGCCAGAAGCATTCCTGTACTGCAGTACTGAACGAACGCATATCATAAGGGGTTCCTTTAAGAATTCCCTAGCGTGGCTGTGATAACTCAAATCACGAGAATGTAGCTTTTTTCCCCTTTGACCATGCAGGCTTGCTGAAAATTACCAACAAGGACTTATGTCCGGATCTAGGTCCTCTGAATAAGGCCTTACATAAGCTTGATATGAACAAGAGATCCTGATTTAGATAACGCTTGCATACTGTCCTTGGTCGGTTTCCAACTTAATTATAATTGTTCTCTGATGCAGCTATTTGGAGCTGCTTATCTTGGACCATTTGGACATTTTTTCCATATGTTGCTTGACAAGATTTTCAAGGGGAAGAAGGATAAGAAGACAGTAGCTAAAAAGGTGGCTACAAAGTTTACGTTTCTCTGATATGAGGATCGAATTACATTTACAAGGCTGCCATAGTATTCCAGATTTTGAGTTTCAGTTATCACTTCTTGATTTTTCATTAAGTTGTATCTCATTTCTGTGGTTCCGAACCCATCTACTCATCTCAGTTATTTTCCACGATGGGTTTAAAATTATGTCTTCTTTGCAGGTACTAATAGAACAGATAACCGCTTCGCCGTTGAACAACATACTATTCATGCTTTACTATGGGGCAGTTGTCGAGGGTAAGTGATTCTGTGGTATGTTGTATTTGTCTTTTGAGCATACTAAATGCTTCTATGTTGGAGATATTTTGTGTCGAAAACCATGCATGTTGAATTCCTCACATGAAGTATGTTGCTGCCGCAGTAAAAAAATGGAATGTCCTATCGGTATATTTTTTGCATATTATTGTACTAGGCAAACTATGACAAGTTTCCGGTGGACCCTTGAAGAAAGCTTAGGCAAATCACACTAAATACCCAATGCAAATTTCCCTCCTGTGTTGTGTTTTACTGTTTTTACAGTGTACATGTGTGAAACTGCAGTGTGTACAAATGATCTGGAGTGCACGAAGTCACCTTTGTTGACCATGTTATTCATTGTCTTGTATCATCGCTGATATGTTTTTTCATAAGCATATGCATCACTTTAGCATTTAGCAATAGATGTTGCATGTGGGCTGACCACAAAAAGAGGGTGTTGAAAACAATTGTTGAAGTGATTGCATTAGCACACCTGGAAATCAGCATTTTTAATGGTTCTGTTGTTTGAACTTGCATGGCATTGTAGACTAGCTCCGCCTCAAAGATGCATTGTACAACTCACTTCATGCTTTGTGTGCTGGGCATCATTACGTGGTTGATTTTGACGGTCATACTTTTGATCCATGTCCGAATTTAAGCGAATCTGTGTACGAAATGCAGGGAGGCCACTGAACCAGGTAACAAGCATATTGAAGAAACAATACCCATCAGTACAGTTGACGGCATGGACGGTATGCAGACTTTGTTAATTATCTTTGCTCCAATAAGTTCTGAAAAAAATTATCCATATTTTTGTGGTACATTTCTGCATGCACATCTGCTCAACAATCCCTGTGTGTTTCTGTCACAGTTCTGGCCCATCGTGGGATGGATCAACCACCAGTATGTCCCTCTGCAATTGCGTGTAATCTTCCACAGCTTGGTTGCTTTTGGCTGGTAAGCCTCTGCCCCTATTTCTCCAATCTCACATGTATATTCTTGTAACTGCAAATGTGTTCATCATCTGTTTAATGTGTTTCTCTCTGAATACATCTCAGGGGAATTTTCTTGAATCTGCGAGCGAGGTCAATGACATTAATCAAAGCTTAAGGCTATCAGTTGCATTGGGTAGCATTCTTCACGGCTTTGTTAGCAGGCTTCGGCAGTTTCGTTATGTTCTTAGATCCAAATGTTACTGTATTGTTGTGATCAAACTTGAAATGTGGAAGTTAGATGGTGATGTAGGTTACCCATGGACAAACAAGGGTATTTCGTAGCTGAAACACGTTCAGGTGTACTGTACTTGTACTGTCTCATCCTTTCTTGTTATAGAGTCCTTTAAAATGTAATTGAAACCTGATTGTTAACGTGATGAGATCAACTCTATCTGTTAAAGGTTTTCTGTACAGCATCAACTCAAACATTTATCATACCTGTGATATCATGTATGTATCCCGTGGTCGATAGACAGTCACGATAACGAACTAACATGTCGGGTCTAAAGGTTGTTGGCTTGTACTCTACATGATCAAGACTATGGCTTTGTTCTCCTAAGAGCGAATGATGTGTAATGTTGATTGTATTGTAACTTCTCTTCGCAAATGAACACAGAAGAAGAGAGTTCCTGAGGGGAGATTATACACGCAATTAGTTTTCGTTGATGGTTGATATACACGTGATTATACGCGACTTTATTTCATCATGTCTCTTGTCGTTTTGCTTATGAAGATATTGGATACACTTTTTTATCGTTCGCAAAAAAAGGAAGTATTGTGTACATTTCTTTTTTTATGCGCGTCCTTATTGATGGATTATTCTGCAAAGATAATTTTATGCGCGTCCTTTGTCTGAAAAGAAAGTGAAGGCCTTTCTCTGCAAAGTGCAAACCCCAAACCTTCACATTTGCCCCCTTCTCAGTTCTCTTTTGCTGTCTAGTCCTTCCCCGTCGCCGGCGACAGCACTTCCCTCTCCGACACAATCTCCGGCGAGAAACTCCGATCGAATCCTTCAACGATTCTGTTGCTTCTCCTCTCATTCGTTCCCTTCACATCTTGTTCTAATTCACAGTGACTGACAATTGCAAGCGATCTTGTTTCGATACGATCATTTTTCAGCGATTTGTTTGTTATTGAAATGTGTGATATGTGATATGTGATGTGCTATTGATGTGTGATTGAGTTTGTTGATTGTGGTTGATTAGAGAGGAAAATGTGGTTGGTTTTGCTGGTGTTTATGTGATAGATTTGGCTTAGAAAAGCCTTTTTGGTTGCGGTTTTCTTATTGCGCGTAGCAGACATGGGAGCATTCCGGTTAAACTGTCCTGAGTCCGAACCAGAAGGTTCATTAACTTATATCATCGGTAAAGCGTTGTCTTAGAAACATTGTTTTCCATTGCAAATGTAGTGTGGGGTTCCATTGCTTAACATATGTGCATGAGTTGGAAGGTTGCAACCGTCATTTATTGTTGCGTTGTTTGTGGTGTTTGTTTAGCATTTGGTTTGCAGTGTGCCAATACAGCCATTGCTTAAGTTACATGTAGGGTATTCACATGAAGGGACATTCTAAAATACATTTGAGTCGTTTATTGAGTTTTTCATGGAGACAGTTCTTTGATGAAGAACTCTTTCCCATGGCTCGCCGAACTCTCCATATGATATCCTCTTAACATGCGGTAATTATTTTCCTTTTCAAGTTTCTAACTGTTTAGATGAGTTGCGAGTCTGGTGACTTGTAAGTAGAATTCATGACAGACTTATTGGGAGTAAATGATGTACTATCCCCGTTCCAATTTAATTGTAACGGTTTGACCCGACATGAGATTTGATGTGTATGTTGAATTTGTATGGAATTTGATAGAGATAGTAGGATGTAAGTGGAGTTTAGAAGAGAGAATGAGAGAGGGGGAGGAAGGAGGTGATGGGGTAGTTTGATTATAGATGAAGGTATCGGATAGTTATCAGTCGATGCTTCCTGATCCAAGTTACCAGGATCAAGCTAGTTTCGATTATTCATTAGTTGCAAATCCTCAAACCTTGAATTGTAGCTAATCTAATAGAGCAACAATAACAACCCAGTATTTTCAATCATAGACAGGGTTTGGAGTTCACCCAGAATTGTGGCTAATCTAATGAACCCCATATTATGTCCGTATTGTCAATGTTATTTTAGGCCATTCTGGAATCAACTAGGAAGTTAGTGTGACAAGATCCAAATATTGACTGAGACTAACAGCAGTAGTTCTGATACGGCCATGCCATGCCAAACTGCTGAAGATGCTTTGGCACCATCCGAATAAGAAGACGAAAGAATTACCGAAAGGTTTGCTGGGAATCAGTACTTGTTTGATCATTCAGTTCTCTTCCATGGGTCGAAATCATTTCTTTACTTTCTTCCTATAGTATGTATCTTTTGTGTTGTACTTCTTTCATATGGACCGTTGTTATTTTTTCTAGCACTGTGGATTTTACCTAATCATTTGATATGCGGTTAGTAAAACAAAGTAATTGAGGGGACTTTCGTCTAATGGAGCTTCATATATCTTTTTGCACGAATAAGACACTTATGGAAAAAGACTGCTCTAGAATCTGGAGTTGACCCTATATATATTACAAGCAATTTTTGGGATTGCTATTCAATAGATGCCTCAGTTGACCTTTGCACATTGAAGTACTGATGGGAAATAATTTTCTTGGCCCTTTTTTTTTTGGGATCCTTCAGTATTTAAAGCTAATGCGCTAGTGAACGACTGTGAAGTTCAGCTCTTGCATTTATTCAAGTTATTCTGGTGCAGTAATGTTTGTGCCTTCCGTGGTTTGCATTGTTTGAGTTCATAAAAGAAGATATAACTGAGAAGACTTTATTTTTTAAATGTTATGATGGCAATGATGCAATCCTCGTAGTTTTCCCTTGTTATGCTAATACAGCCACAGAATTCGAAGCTAAATGTTAAAAATGACCTTGCAGTCTATGGATGTGCTCTTCATCTTAAATGTTCTCTTGGAATTGCTTGCATGATGTTTTGTTAGTTTCTTTGTTTCCTGTTTCCTGTTTCTACCAAACGATGCAGAAGCTCATGTTGAAGATCTGATGGAGCGGAGACTAAGGCTTCTTCTTGAATGTGACTATTGGCTTGCTGAGAACTGAGAGCATTTTTGTCAATTATGAAGATGAACCCTTGAATACCTGCCTCTTTCCTTGATCAATCCTGGTAATATTTTCCTGTATTTCTTCAGTTTTGTCGGTGTTCTGCTATGATTGTGTTGCATCACTTCAGGGTTTGGATGGGGCAGGAAAAGGGATGCTGACATTGGATATGGAAATTTTCCAAGGAATTGCATTTTGAGGTCGGTTGTATTCGCAATTCCAACCGTTGTTTAATTCTTGCGTCAGCCTCAAGACAACAGTATCAACACACGCAAAGACGTCATGAAAATGCTCAAGATAAGTACAATTCCATGCACTTGCAAATCTCCTTTTCAATTTTGCTGATCGTACCAAATCATACCATGACCAGAAAGCATACAAATACTAAGATTTGGACTATTTTTTATTTTGTGGTGAAGTACTACTTAATCTACCAACTGCGATAGTTGACCCAACGGTGATAAGCGCTAGTTAAATACTCTGAGGTAATTGATAAGTTTAATTCAATCTAGAAAAGACTTAATTGCCTAAAATATTAATACATGTTTCCTGTTGCATGTCGTTGGATGTTGTGATGACTTTTATTCCTGAAAGCAAATGATCAAGCTGTGGTGTCCTTGGCAAAGCCTAGGATTGGATCATTCTCGCGCAGTAATTTTGTGATGTTGAGCACTGTGAAGAGCATCAGTCCTAGGAAGACCAAACTCGAGAATCCTGAGAGCGCGATCATTAGTATAGGTGCCACTTGACCTTTGACCTCCTGTGCATATTCCGCTGAGGCGAGAGCGAGGAAAGTGAGAGGAAACGAGTATGCCCACCATGCTACATTGAACTTCCTCATTGATTTCTTGAAAATGTTTGGCCTGCAAACCTTTGTATTCTAAACCCAAATTAAAAACCTTGGTCTAGTATAGATTCATATTTCCCTCTTCTGCTACTATAATCTTTTTGAATGCACAGGTTCTTTCTTGCATGCACAGATTCATATATCTCATTAACATTCAACAATTTAGTAAGATTCTACCATGCCGAGTATTGATATAACTTACCAGTGAAGCGAAGAGGAATAGCGACAGGGAGAAAAGCATTTTGGAAGCAGTGTCATAAGATCCAGAGATTGAGCTCCAAGCTAGGCTTGCCATACTTGGCACCGCAAAGAACAAGAAGAAGACGGGCCTAAGCATCACAGGAAGGCAATCACTGCCTGAGAGACGCTGATATAGAGTAACAAAAAGCACCAGATAATGAGTCATTCCCAGCGAGAACATGCAAAGGGAGGTCTCTGTCCACCCCATTTCTGCTGCTGCCCGTGCTGCCACCAGGTTCCCGAAAACTGATATTTGGCTTGTTGGGTTCGCGGCCATGGACAAAAACCTCTTCTTGGTCGTGAACCACTGGCCGTATATCTTGATATCAAGGGCTATAATGGGGACGGCAAACATCCACCAAAGGACGAGATATGATGTCTTCTTGGGAGCTATCAGGACAGGTGCTGATTGAAGCAGGAGAAGCCATGAAGTCCAAGGAGCGAAGAGATAGTTAACCCCGACATGGTGCAAGAATTCCGCCTTCACCAAGTGGAAGTGAAAGTAGCATCTTAGGATATAAAGTAAAGATATTGAGATCAAGATGCAAAGGGAAATGCACCAGAGGAGAAGGAAAGCGGTCGAGGGGAGAAAATCGAAAATGTAGAGGAGAGGCGTGCTCGAGTCTTGATGATTGCCTTCACGAGATGGTTTCTCGGTGAGGAGTTTCCATAGGAGAGCTTGGCCTCCAAGGGAGAGGCTTATTCTGAAATACCCGGCATGGAGCCGGGCTAAAACAGATGAGAAAGGCCGTTTTGAGACAGCTGATGGACGGTTCTGAGGGTTCCTTGATATCGAGGGGGAATGGTCGATCACGAGCTGGATTGGAGGTTGCTGTTCGGATGATCTACCCGACATTGAGGTGTTTTTTTCAGGAGAAAAATCGCCTAAGAGTTGTAGTTCGTATACCTTTCTAAGAAGGTACTCTGCATGAGTTATATTTATAGCAGAAAATGAGCTTATGATGTATGATGAGGAGCTAACTGATAAAATTTGTTGGTTTCTTGACTTTGTGAACAGCGGACGGCGGGGAGGTTCGAAGCTGTCTCAAATACTGCGTTTAGCTGATGTTGGTGCATAACATGATTCTTTTTTGTTATTTTATACTACCTCCGGACCATAAAAAACGGACTATGGTTTGTTTTGACACAGAATTTATTTGTGTTGAATTCATATTAATAGTGGAGTTTATTGTAACAATTGAGAGGAGTTGATGGATATACTGTGACTGATTTTATATTTTTTGTGTGAAAAGATTTTTATATAAGAAAATGTTGAATTTATCATGTAAATAAGTGTTTGTATTTTTCGTGGAACGGAGAAAGTATGATATGATCAACTTTCTCATCGGGATTTTATTTTTACCGAGTTTTGTACCGATCATTCTTTAATATAGATAAGCTCTATTAAAGAACGAAATGCCCTTGGTTGTGTGAGGAACCTATCGAGAATAAGAAACAGAATCGAGCAGGAAAACCAGCATCATATGGTTCGTTGAAGAATACTACTCCAGTCGTACTTGATATATCGTGCAGAGTTTCTGCTACATAATGGACTTAAAGACGTAACCAGATATTCCCGTTACTATTAAGCTCCCTGACTATTAAAACCCAAAGGCAGACCTGGCTGCTAGGCTTCCACGAGGGGTAGTCAGTCTTCTCGATTTTATCAGTCAAACTGAACTCTTTAACCGGAAGTGTTAGACTAGGAGTCAAAGGAGATGCAAGCGAGATCAAAGCACGCTCGCCGTGAAGACTTCAGATTGATTGGCTAAGCCTATGAGACAAAGTCTCATGGTAAATAGGTTCCGAGAGACCGAGACAGATCGACTTCTCTCCCTAGAACAGCGATAGGATTTGCCTTTTCGTTTTTCTCAATGGAACCAATTTGTCATCGTCCTATAGCAAACGATGATACTTTGTCCATGCATCACATATTGCTGATCAAATCTTCGAAAAGAGTTTTGGGTCCTATATGGATTCATAGGCATAGGAAATCCCTGAAATAACACAGAGCTTGGAAGAACAAGTTCATATTCTCTGCACGGACAACTGTCTATACATATCCTTGGAGATAAAAATGGATGGCTTCAAAATCAAGTTCCATCACCGTAGAATAAAGATCATTGCAACGTATAGAAGTTTTAGGTTGGTCGTGATATCGCGGCTGGTTTGTGCTATGCATTAGAATGATCAGCGTTCAAACTTCAAATCTTGATGGCTGTTTCTATCTTTTGAGTGAGAATGCATACTGGAATGCTTTTCCTGCATTTTCATCCAAATAACGCTAACATCTAATTTCGAAAGATAGTAACTACAGGTTCTCGTACACGTCTTGATGTCCTTGCTTATCGGTATCACAAATATGGCAGAAACATGCAAGATGCTTTGTCGAATTGTCTTGATCATACTTTTTATAACTACTATCGAAAATTGCACAGGACAATGTTGTAAGAATCTAAATCAAGTCGTTTCTATGATGATATGATAGTTGTGATTGTTGAAGTTAACAACATTAGACAAACATCGCATACAAATAAGGCTATTGGAGTAGAATATCAGAAATCCTGTAGGAGCTTTGTCATGTCTCCTGCGACAAAGAACGCCACGGCTTGATATAAAAAAAAAAAAAAAAAAGGAAGAATCTTACCACGTTAAATCCAGACCATTAAACGTAATAGCCGAATTAATCAGTAGAGAAACGAATAACACCAATAATTATCCAAAAGGCGAAAAGGCAACGAAATGATGCGATTTGGGTTTTGTTAGCTTTGTTCCGGGAGATTGTGAGTTAAAAGGGAATGACGAATGTAAATAATATGTTGAAGACGAGGGAATATTGAGGATACGAAGTAGAAGACAGCATATACCAAACAAGGAAAGGGCAAAACATAAAAGCATTGGTCTGAGTACATTTGCCTTGCTGATAGAAGATCTGTCTGCAAATATTTAGATCTCTTTGTCTCCATGAAAAAAAGTCAAGAAGTATTGACTCAATAATAATCAACTCTTCCTCGGACTAGAAGACCAACAAGTGAATTAACGGATGAACGAGTGATCAAGAGCTTGACGGATGAACGAGCGATCAAGAGCTTGATACTTCTTAAGACATATCAAAAAGACTCTCATACCAAAACAGGGTAAGAATACACGCAGCTTGTAATTCCTTGACAATGTACCTAACAGATTCATCTTGATTTTTGCCTTTGCAATAGTCTTGAAAAAGAATATTCTCGTCACAAGGTAAAGATACGTAACAAGAAAAATGTTCTACAAGGTCCTTGCGATTCGAACTAAGATTCTTGTTAGATAATGTAAACACAAATTGAGTAGAGACTGAAGTGCAAAATTAACTAGTTCACCAGTAATATAAGGGGCAGAACATACAAACAATGATCACACCCTCACAGGCGCATAGCTTTCTACACGTCTATTCTTAAATTTCGATGGTTTTAGTTTTAACAAAGAACCATCCGAACTTTTTGGAATCAATATGGATATTACTACACATAGTTCTGTTCCACCGATAGTTAAACCATGAGGAGATTATGGTCACATGCTCGAGTTTCTGATCACAGTAACATAATTCTTGGGTCAAGGAATCAGAATCAACACTAGCACATGCAATGAGTATGTAATGCGTATATAGCACTGTCGAATAGAACCACTGTTATTTGCGAACTCCTTCCATAACACGGAATAGTAACGAGACCAACTTATATTTACATGACATTGTTCTCAGAGATCAAGCTGCACTAGGTCACAAACGATAGACTTGGTATTTATACGATCCGCATGCCATGAACGACGATAAAAACCAGGGGAGTCGCCGAATGAATCACGCAGCTTCCGCAAATCCTACTCGAAGGTTGCCAAAATCAAACTCAGTGTGGTACCTTCCCATGAAAATGTCTCCCAAGATCCTGCATTCCAACACAGATTCAGTCAATTCAAAAACCATATCAAGATTATAGATATGAAGCATCATTAGCAACGAGCAGAATGACACTTAAAGTTGATAAGATGAAGAATCAAAGTCCTTACCACAGAGGTCCACGAGGCGGTGGGACATCCAAGGCAGTGAACCCACTGATGCACTGAGCTGCAGCACCCTCGCCGACCTTCAGGATATACTGTTGAAACAAAACCCAGGAAGCTATAAGACAAATGAAAAAAAAAAATCCCAAGTAATGAAAAGCATCCATCAACGAAGGGATCCTCAGGCAAGGAACAAGATAATGACCATAAATATGATCCCATATGATGCCTAGGTTAGCAAGGGCGAGGGCACAAATTATGATGAACATAACCTGATATGATACCTATGCTACCACAAAGGAGCAGAATATGATGAACTAAATGGCGAGATGCCACTGTGACTGAATTTTTTCTTGCCGCCATCAAGTCACACCAAGAGATGTGAACTGCTACATGGACATACAGTAAAGAGGCAAATGAAATGCTTAATTAACAACCATTAGTCCATACCTCCTCTGCATTCAGATCGAAGACTTGGCCACCAATGGTGAAGGAAACACCAGGCATGGAAGAAATGCCAGCACAGTCGACACCTGATTGTCCCATCGGGCTTGGCAAGCGCTCACATAGCTGGATAGATTCATAAGCACAGATTAGCAAAGGTTGGCATCATACACTTTTATGCCTAAACTAATTGATGCTACATACCTGATTAGCATAGTTCAGTATAAGTTCCTGGGTCTGGTTTTGTTGGAGTTGATTTTGCATCCACACGACCGCCATCTCACAAGCAGAGCACATAGCATCACGCACTATAGCAGATGACTTCCCATCATTCTCCTTGTCAACTACACTCTCAATTCCCATACTACCAGAAGTGCATCATATAAATGAGGGAGTTGATGAATAAAACTCGAATACAGAAACTTCCTAATCCATTGAATCCCTCTTAATTTACTTGCTAGATGACAAGGACTCAAAGCTTACCTAACACCACGAGTTCCATCAAACGTGCACAAACTGATTTGCGAGCAGACCTTCTTAGGTGAGGTCTGTGAACCACAGAAGAACAAGGGAGCATAAGAAACAGTTCAAGACGGAATACCACCCAAACACGCTCTAGTTATCAGCTCCCCATCATATATAAAACAACAAGATGCAGATTTCACGAGATATATCCGAATCCCAGATTTCTATACTGTTCTTACCTCAGCCAAAAGCAGTTCCAGAATGGTTTGGCCATACTGAGAAACAACAGCCTTGCACTCCTGGCTAACAACTCCAGAAGCTCCAATGGCATGATTAATCATAGTTATCACGGACTGCAACCGGAGAGAAAATAAGTATAATTTAATACATGCAGTTCATAAAATATAGAACGAACGATGAGGCTAGTCCAGTTTTGAAGGGTTAGTCAGACAGTCATCAAGGGGGAAAGCCATTCAGGAAGTCTCAACAATGGCTTGGACAGTAGAAAGCAGAGTGGTCTGGCCCTCCAAGGCACTTAACGCATCATCTAAATCAACAAACACCTGACTGTTTACATTAACAGAGGCCTGACAGACTATTTAAATAAACCGATGCCTGGCCACCTAAGCCACTACTGACTACTTCCGCAGCCACCACAGTAGAAAGCAGCCTAGCCTGTAGGCTCAAGGTCAGTAGACTGCTCACGGGATCTACCAGTTATTCACAACATTGATTTAGCTAACTGCCAAACAATATGACATGACAAACCAAACAGCCACCTCCAAAGCTTAATACTTGCAAGTGCAGATATAGCATATAAAATAACTGATAAGCTATCGTATATGAACAGATAAATATTTGATGAAATACAAAGGTATAAATAGGGAGGAAACTTACAGTAGGTCCGGCGAGCAAAGACGTCCCTGAATCCGCAATAGCTGAGCAACCCTTGCCACAGTATCCTGAAAAGTACATAGCAAAGTCAACAATAATTATCATCGCATCCAAGGAGAACGTCCAAAAGATCTAGAATGAACATCTTTAAAAGTACCTGTTGCTTTTCCATCAATAAGCACATCATCCATATCAAACTGTCAAAAACACGAGCAAATACGCAATGTCATTGGAATATGATAAAGAAATAAAATGCACCAAACCTGTTATCAGGTTATAAATATCTTTAGTAAGAAAAAGCTGCATACCTGCCAGTACCCCTTCTGTGTAACTGGGGCATATGTATGCTTGCCCTTGTAGTGGCTGGGGTCAGATCCACCAAAGACGATTTCACCGCCTACCTCCTCATCTACCTTGCGATTGAGCCAGAATGAAAACACAGGCTCTTTCACGAGTCCTTGCTTAACCATGTTGTACCTAAGAATTAACACCAATCCATCAATCAACATTTAAGGATTAAATGAAATACCTCACTTTACCATCACCACCTCACCCCCCTTCATTTTGTAAAAATGGTTGAGAAGTACACCAGAACATAAAAACAAAAAGATCAGCACAAGCAGGAATCAACTGAAGTAACAACTGATTCACGCATATCATGTTAAGCAACCAATTGAAAGGCATATAGAAGTGCAATAGCAAAGCACGCATACCACACAGGAACGGCATTCCCAACCGAAATCTCCTGGAATCCGAGTCCAAGAATACCATCAAACTTGGCAACCAAGAACGTGACACTGGGCTCTCTAGTTGCCTCGATAAATTCCTATCAGCAGTCGACAAAGCATAATGATCATCAGTTGATCTTCAATCCCTAGTTAAATTGCCAAAACACTATGCACAGAACTCGCACAGCATACCTGGTCCTTGACAACCAAGTCACCGACTTGAACATGGTCCTGGCTGAAGAAACCAGAAATAGCTCCAGTACCGTAATGGATGTCAGCAGATTTCCCTGCATGTGAAAGTCAAATCAGTCAATATGGAGAGGTTAGGCGACCAGGTTCCGCAACAAACTTCCGAAGAAGATATGATGGCAATCCAAAGAAAGAGAAAAGCCTGTATAGACAAGTTGCAAAGGTATCCAAAAACTTCCTGATGCACAGAGAGATGATGACTAAAACTTTCTAAACAAGGGAGGGAAAAAATATAAGATGCAAGATGATCCGCTACACAGTCGAATCAATATCTTGCATCGCCCATTACTTAACCTGGTGCACCCAAGGAAAAAAGAGGAGGGCAAACAATCAATTGGTCGAGAAGAAATGAGTTCTAACCATTTTTCGTGTAGGTACTTGATTCACTGGACTTGTACTTGGCATGGAAGTAGCATGGTACCTAAATCAGAAATCCAAGGAGCTTTAGTATTGAACAGAACAAAGGTATCTATCACAGTTGAATGTTCCAAGAGCAAGAACTCACCGAAAAATAGCACTTTGATGATGGCACCCACAGATTAGAACTACCAGTATCGAAAATCACAGTGAACTTCTGGGGTGGAGTACCAACACCAATCTCACCAAAATACTGAGCATCCATGTAATTCTTAAGTCCAACGATATCAAGATCTTCAGAACCCAGAAGATTACCACCGAGATATTTTCTACGAAGATACATCCTCAGTGGATCCCCCTCCTTGGATTCCAATTGTGAAGCAATTCGATTGTTTTGATCGAAACTCTTCTTCTTAAGTCCAATTCTAACAAATCCATTATTGGACTCACAGAACACGTGGGAAACCACCGAAAACAGAAGCACTAGAGGAACCAAGGCCTTGATTTTGATACCCATGATGACCTGCCAAAGCATCAACACTGTTAGCATCACCTAGGATATAATCCAGGTCAGGTGAGAACAATAGGAATGAAAAGTTCAGGCACAATAATTCAACTATAGCAGAAAAAAGGGGATTCACAATCTTGAGCCAAAATAGAGCTATGATACAAGATCTTAATGCCTTGATACTTGTTTGGGTCTTTGAAATAATGCAATCATCTCCATCCCCCCACGCAACAAGTTTTCACGCAAAATCTCTCAAACATGAGAAGATTGCAGCCTCAGTTCAGGAAAATTTTTTAGATTCACCAAAACAAGGTTATTAAAAACGCAAAGAAAGCACAATTGAAGAATCCAGAGTGTTCGAAACCAATGAATACAAAAGCTTCTACTTCATTAGAATTTTGATCAGATTTATTATTTTCTCACGAGGCCGCTAGGAATAAGAAACACAGCTACATGGTCACCAAGACACCAACAACAATCTAATCGTCTGGGACATCCTTCAAAATCAGCATAAGAAACAATCTCTCCACACCTTGAGAAATGAAACCTAGATACTACTTTTCCAAAAGATCACCACATAAAAAGCTTCACAGAAAACCAAAAAAAAAATGGACTTTCTATAGATTTGAATTCTTTTTCTCGACGAATATGATCATGTTTTGATTCATTGTTTTCAGCTTTGATTACTAACTTCTGTTCTTGTGTTCAATACTTTCACACGCAATACCAAACACACATTTCGAACCACACTCTCGCGCAGCATAACCTCAAACCACTCCACTCCAGCAAGCTCATACGCATCAACAAAGCGCTCGTGGCCACAACCTCGACGATCAAAAGATCAACAACAATAATCAAACGAACTCCAAAAAACCTATTTCATACCCCTGTCCAGTATATGAATCTCACAACAATCAGTTAATCATCACTATAAACCCTAGAATCCGTACCAAAACACAACAACAACAATCACATCCCCAAATCAAACACCACAAACCCGAACATCAACACAGAATCGAATTCAAACCAACAAAATCCCCCAAAAAACCAAATCACAAACCGATTCCATCACAAAGATCGACCGAAACAACACGGTCGATTCCACAATTCAATTTCACAGAACTCGACGAAATCGAAAATGGAATCACATAGAGAGAGAAATGCAAAACGCAGCGTTTACCTGACAGTAAAGAAACCCAACGCAGAGCTTTACACCTCCCTCGCATATTCCCTCTCATTCATTTATAGCACAAAACAAAACAAAAGAAAATCTGATAATCAAACCGATTAATCTGAGCCGTTGATCACGTAGGGACGAGAGAGATCTCCCGTTGGATGAGTATCTGCTAGATTCACGCATCACAAAGACCTCATTGGAGAAGCAAAGGATAACGGGCCAATGGGGGGAAGGATAGTATGTGGTGAGGTGTAAGGGAACCGTGGTGGACGCGAGGATCTGGAGCCGTTGATTGGAGGAGAAGAGGGAATGGACGGTGGGGATTGAGGGAGGGGGTGGGGGTGGGGGAATGAAACTGACTTGGAGGGCGTGGTGGATTACGTGGCGTCGAAGGATGGATGATGGTTGTCTACACGCGACAAATGGGCTATGAAGTCCGTGTTTTTGTGGTTTCTCGGTTTTGCCCCTGTGTTTATGATGATGGATTAAGATGGATTAAGCGTTGAGCAAGTCTTTTCTGGGCATTGTTTGGTCACATTTGTGATCAATAGAAGGGGAATGTGACGGATTAAACCGTAACGTTTTGTTGTCGTGCGTAAATTATGATGAATTAAGTAGATTAAGCGTTGAGCTAATCTGTTGGGCAATGTTTTGTCATGCACTCACGTTTGTGATCATTATCAGGTACAAAAACCGTGAATGTGCCAGATAAAATCGTAATGTTTTTTATGTTGTATGTAAATTAAGAGCGGGTGGATTTGTGTGTGATTTTTTCGAGTGAGTGATTTAGATTGGATAAAGTTTAAGATTGTAACTATTAAATAAAGTAGAAAATATATGAGCTTTTGACTATTTTATTACTCTTAAGTTACATGGAAACTTGTTCAAGGAAAAATTGGGTGAAAAATGTAGACAACACTACCTTAGGTTAGGTAGAGCGGAGGACCATGTATGTGTGGCATGAATATCTCATTTATGTCACGGAAGCCAATTTCTTCACGATGCGTAATGACCTTAGGAGTTAAGAAATAATATTCGATATTAATCTGTCATGCTAGCATCGATGGCTTTAGGTTTAGCATTTTGCAGAGACATTATTGTGACATTGCGAAAGTATCACAGTAGGACTACGACTAAAAACTCTAATCAATCTTTTTTTTTTTTTTTTTTTTTTTTTCTTCAGGTCGTGATCCCCAATAAATAAGTTCTTATAATTTGGAGTACGTATCAAGTGTAATGTTTAGTTTGTGGAGATCTAACGACCAATTGTTGCATTTGTCGGTGATTGATATGCTATGTTCCCACATGGTTCATCTTATAATTAAACTTTAAACTTGTTTCAGAAGTACTTGGCAAATATAATGCACATGCAACAAAAGTGTATCTGCAAGATACTTATAAACAGGGAAGCAAGCGGAATAAAATTAAATGTATTAGCTTGATGAATTTGATAAGTGTCGCATTCATTAGCAACCACCTCTATATAACCACCATTATGTAGTGTACAGGCAATGAATTGCTAAATCCATGAAGAATGAATCACATGTTGAGTGCAAGCAAGGAATCAGTTCATCGGTTCATCCATGTTTACGTAATCCCTAATTAGGAATAATAAAGCAGAGATGTTAGATCATCACAATGTTCTAAAATGCACAGTACGTATCTTTGTTTCCATGCCTGTGATTCATGTTCCCGATTATTCATATATTCAAAGCACGACATATACATAGTCTTATATTTTCTACGGGAACATCATGTGCATTATCTCCTCGAATAAATATGGTCCAAGAGTCCGACCAAACACACACACTCGTATAAGCCCATCGGCCCAATTAATTGCATCATGGGCCAATAAACCGGAATCACCATCTGCCCATACGAATTGCAGATCCGGCCCAATATATTTTACCAGATCGGTGTATCTCTATGGGGTCTTGACCACCCACAACTCCTATCATCCTCTCCAATCGCCGACGAAATGGCCGCCGCCGCCGTGCTTTTCAGATCGGCCGCCGCCCACTATCGTTTCGGTATACGGACCATTCGCTCGATGTCATATCTGTGTCGCCGCAATTTTACAGCGATACCTAATGATAATGATCTGATGTGGCATGTATGTTGGAGTTGTTTGTTTATTTGGTGGATAATTTGTTTTGAGCCCTCTCAGTCTCATAAATAATAAGACTGGGATCCTCTACAGGGATGAGCGGCGCTGTCGTCAAAACTGCCAAAAAAAAAACAGAAAAATCAAAAAGCCGGACAGCACTGTGCTGTTTGACTTCCAAATGCAGAGAATCCTGATTCTAAATAGTACTACTACAACACTATCGAGGAAGTCAAATTTTGATTAATATCACCGATAATTAAATATTATTTTATGCAATAATATGACGTAAGTCATTTATTTCCATACAAGAGTGATTGCAAGATAATCGTACATCGTTAGATAATAAAATGAAACTTATTAAAATATGTATTGGATGATGATTTTTATGAAGCGTTGCATTTATTATGAGACAATGACAGTATTTTAACTTATTAAAAGGGTGTTAATTGAAATGTATATGACGCTATCTTACAAAGGATTAGTAAGTATTAGTCGAGACCTTTCCGAATTAGGAGCTTTGTTGTTAAGTTGATGTCAAGCTTACTTAGTTGATTTGTCTTAAGCGATGATATCGTTTTTCATATATTCGTTAAGCGACCTTAGTTTTTAAGGTTAAGTATTGTAAAAGCGAATCCATGGCCAAATTTTCTATGCTGAACGATGATATAAGTCAATTGGTAAAAGGCGTTAAAGGAATACAAAGGGAATGATCGATGATGAAAATGTTAGGTAATATGTCTGATTTGATTAAGAGATGAGAAGTTAACGAAATGCAGACCATAAGACAGATTCTTGAACTCAAAGTGAATGACCGAAGAAAATGCCACTATCAATTGTCGACAAGTTTGGTCGATTTGATCAGTATTTCTTTTCATGTACTGCATAAATATACTCGTTGTTGTGATCTGAATGCAGAGGATACTAACTTGGAGAAGGACGCGGGCATTGGCAAAACTGGCTCAACTCGCCCGTTGAAAAAGAAGGACGAGACGAGACATATACTGAAAGGCTTGATGTTAGAATATAGATAACGGTCATATTTTTCATTATCTATATTCTAACACTTGAATATATTCTAACACTTGAAACGGATTGAACTGAAACTTAAAACGTTAGAGAAAGCAGTGAGAGACTTGAACAAAGATCTGAACTATGTAAATGAAGAAATCCACTGATATGTTACTTGGATAAACTCCGCGTCGTTTCTTCCCATGCACTCAGGTTTTGGTAAAATTCTCTTTACTCTCGAGTCCAAATGTATTGCGAATAAATATGTAAAGTGCTTCATGCTTTGTACCAAGGAAAAATTGGTCATGCTTTAATCGCAATCGATTAAACTACTACCACAGCCTTCAGAGATTCGCAAAGCCCTTCATCGTTGCTATAATTCCTTTTAGCATTCTGTCTCGAACTGTTTTTTCGTGTTATTCGATGTTGTTTTTGTGTCACTTGCTAATCTGAATGTGTCTCAATTTGAATGCAGTTTGATATCGAACAACTGGGATCGGTAAGATCGTTTTTTGTTTCATTGTAGTTTGAGATAAAAATGTTTCCGTGCTGAAAACATGTGTTGTACAAACTGTGCAGGACATTGTACAAGCACGAAGGTCGTATGAAGAAGCCATAATTGAAAACTAGCACCTGGAACAGTTCGAGAACAAGATGTTTCATGGTGAAAGAAGTTTTTGGTTACAATCACTTGGTAAGAACTTAATTATAATTGATGTTACGTTAGGTTTATGCATAACAGTATTGTCGTCTAATACTTGTGATCAATGGGACATATTTGTGAAATAAATATATTTTTTGTCCCGTTAAAATTATAATAGTCTCATTGTTTGTATTTTGAAAAAATTCATGCTATTACTGAACGATGTCGCGGGATGTAGGATAAGTTACATGAAATAAATACGCATAATTAAATTATTATAAAATGCGGGTCAAGGTTGACCTTGATAAATTTACATAATAACATTTAATTGTGGTATATATTGTTTGTCAAAATTGACCTTGATAAATATACTAATCAAATTGTTATTTTTATTTTCATGAGATGAGAGAATATAAGACATGCGTTAATTAAAAATTGTTGGGACCCTTTCTCATCATCGCGACATTTCAATATTTATTGGATGATATTGTCGGGTAAGTTCATCATCGTCCTCTAATAATGATCGAGTCATAATATTTTCCACAGTCATAGTCGGGCACATGCATGCACATGTCCGCACGTACTTGTCACAAAATGGACTTATAATTTCCATCGAATCATATACATAATCCATTTTTAAAAAATTATAACATTTATTAAATAAAAATATCTTAATTAAAGTATTATATTATTTTATTAAATTTTCTTATAATAATATCAAAATATTCTTAATATTTATTTTTATATTATATTAATTCATCTCATTATTTTTTTTTCTTTTTTTTTTCATTTCTTCCAATCA